>CM046458.1:16272877-16312877 GCA_025506515.1 Flaveria trinervia | reverse complement strand
AACTTTGGCCCTATTGCCCATGTAGAGGCTAACATCCCCTTTGTTGAAGTTGCTACTTCTTTTGAACCCCTACAACAAATTGCAAATGTGAGTTCCACATCCGGTATCTAATACCCATGTGTTAGAGGTTATTAAGTTTAAATCATATGGATCATGTATATAGTACCTGAGGTCTGCCGGCATCCCTCTTTGCTTTCAAATCTTGGAGATGGACAGGACAATTTCTTGCCCAATGTCCAATCTCCCCACACTTGAAGCATGGGTCATTAGAAGCAACCTTTTGCCTCTTCTCCTGTGCTTCGGGTGGCACCCTTGCCACCCCTTTCCCTTTTCCCATTACGGGTCCCTTACCCTTGGCAACTCTTGCCTGGGTGCGGGATGAGGCCTTTTCTTTTTCCACCTTCATTAATGGTAAGAACGGGTAAAACCCTTTTACCCATGGCCGCCTTGGCCGTTTTGAGCATAGAGTGAAGCTCACCAATGCTTTTGTCCCAAGCATTCATGTTGTAGTTCAACACGAACGTCTCGAACTTTTTGGTAAGGCCATTGAGGATCATATCCGTGGCCAATTATCGTTTCGAAGCGCTCAACCCTTGCTTGATGTTGGAACGTTTCCTTCAGTTGGGTTATCATATCATAACCTCTATGATGCTCATACTCCTTCTGGAGATCCGGAGTCATGCTTGCCAACATAAGGCAAGACACTTGGACAGAGTCTTCAGTGTACTTTATCCAATCGTTATAGGCCTCCTCATCATCCTCACTAGGTTGATCGGGGACAAGGTCGTCTAAAACATATGATCGTTTCTCTTGCTTGAGAATGATTCTCAAGTTTCGATACCAATCAATAAAATTGTTATGATTCAGACGTTCCTTTTGGAGAATCGCTCATAAAGATTGGGCGGATGTGGATGAATTATCATGATTATCATTATTATTGGTGGCCATCTACAAAATTTAACAAAGATCAATTTTAGTATTTTCAATATTGTTATTTTAATAATTAATACCTTTTAACGTCATTTTCATATTAAAATCTAGAACCCACATTACATTTAAATAGTGGTTAGGTGACCTTTATCCCATGATTTAAATTAATAAGGTGGTCAACGATTGACGATTGCAACCAATTGAAACTTCTAGAGGCATGGGATCGACTTGAAACATCATATGTAAAGTCGGCATGTTAATCCCATCAACACCATTTGGGAACCATATCGTAGGTGATCCATTTGACAATATTTGCAAATCAAGACACCCTACTTACACACACGTGTGAGTTTGCCAAAATAAGCGGTTAGGTGACCTCTAAGACACCGTTTTACACAAAAAGATTGCGTTTTTAGTGCAAAAACACAATTTTTGTATCAAAAACGATTGAATCACACGTATATCAAGAGCCAAGCTCTGATACCACTTGTTAGGATCATGTATTGAATGAAATACTAACTGATATACGTGCATATCCATATATCAAGAAATCTATCCATATATCAAACAATCAACATAAAATGAATAATCAATCAAGCATATATAAAACAACAACATGTGCATAACCATAGCCACTATGTTGACAACACTTGTTTTCCATCACAAGTGTTGTCATTTGGTCTTTCCTAAGGGTTGAACACAACACAAAAGATGAGATCTCCAAAGACCCCCACTTGAAGTTGCATCCAAATGCTTCAAGTCCTTCTCTTTGTGTCCTCCTTTTGTGCTTCCATCTTGTGCATCTTCTTTTACAAAATTTATATCCTAATACTAATTTTCTAATAAAAGAAAGCACACTTAATCTATCTATTACATGCCATTGAATGAATAAGTAAATTACATTCAAATACAAACACAAAAGAATAATATTACAACCAATTATGAATGAAATCAACCAAAACAAACATCCATTCAAAATCAAATCAACACAAGGTCAAGGCTAGGTTATGCACCAATATGAAACATCATATACAACATTTAAGAACCAAATAAATTCCCATATGACCCTAAATTTTCAGCCAACATAGACTAAGAATTTAGGGTGTTTTTCCAAACAAACATAATCAACCATTTGATATCTTTGTTTCAAGGTTTAATCATAAGCATGTTAGATATAACCTTGAAAGGTTGGGGATTTATAACATCACCACAAAACAGCCCCTATAAGGTTGTTAAAGCCTGATAAAACCAATTTTACAAGGACAAAAGAAACTACTCATCCACATATCCGGCTCTAGATGCCAATGTTGGGTTTGTTGGACCTTAATCAAAGTAGTTTAACCATTTAAACTTGAAAACGCAGTGGATTAAAACCTTAATATTATCATTTGTAATCTGAAAATCAAGGCTCATATCATAATAACAACAAACCCAAGAACATAAGGATCATATATATGTGTATGAACAAGTCATACACATATCTTGCTAGGTTTTGTGGAGCTGCAGAAAAACGAGTCATACAAGCATCCATACCCACAAGCATCCTTTTGTGGAGCTGCAGAAAAACGAATTTGGGTGAAGAAGAATGAGGTTCTTGAATGACCAAAACACACAGGAGAGGTGTCCTCAAGCATCCATACCCACAGGCATCAAGCAAGCACCTATCTTGCTAGGTTTTGACACCAAAATCGCACAAAGAGAGCTGCTGAAAACGATTTTCAGCTTCTATTTTCTTAGAGCTGCTGAAAATGATTTTCAGCTTCTATTTCTTAAATATTGGAGAAGGAGAAAAAGCTCTTGAGGATCTTGCATGTGAGAGAGAGAGCTAGATGGAGTGTGTATGTGTGTGTGTTTTTTCAAGGCTTCTCAAATGAAAACCAAAACGGGCCAAACCCTTAGGGGCGGCCGAAACTTCTCATGAGATGGGGTTTGCCCCCAAAACCAAAATCCAATTTTTAACTAGTAATTAGAATAAGTTATGTAATTACCTTTTAATTATATAACTTATACACACACTCCTATTATTTGATGTTATTTAACTAACTTAAATAACATTACAAACAATACTTATGAACAAAATATCCCTATAAATTGTTCAATCTCATATGCAACTTATTTAGAAAACCCATTTTCTAAATTGGTGTATTTATTTAATTGCATGAGCATATCATTAATTAAATATTATTTGGTGTTGCTAAGCTTGTTATTGGTATGACCCGACTTGGATCATAGCGTACTAACCACATCAATGTTCTATGTGTCTTGGGCATAAAGAATCCAACACCGCCTACTGTTAGCCGAATTCTCATACAATAATAGTTATCATGCCAGCATTAGTATGCCCCCTTATGAGATGCTATATGGTAGTCGATGTATAACACCCGTTTGTTGGTGTGTTTTTAGTGATTTAAGTGTTCTTGGCTGGTTTATAGCCTCGGTTATATGCTTATGTTGTGTTCAGGTGTGTGTGTGTGTGTTTTGATGGGTTTTAGGTGGTTGAACTCATAGCATAGGGGTTTGAAGGAAGTCTTGCCCGAAAGTTGCAAGAAGTGAGTTCTAAAACCCCTCTTTTTACATGTTTAACCGATTTTGGGGCTGGAAATGCATGTATGTATGTTTTTATAAAGTGGGTATTTGTGCCCGTATGTATGTTCGAATGTGTATGTGGGTGGGGTGTGATTTCGGTGTATATGATGTTATAATATGTTATATATGTGTTTATGATTCTTAGAATGTTATAACTAAGCTTAGAACACGTTTGAATGATGATTTGGGGACTAAAATGATGATTGGTCGTTAAGATAGTTTCCCATACGCCTAAGTCCCCATGCGCCCAATGTTCATGTGCCCAAATAGTTCTCATGCGCCTAGGTTTATGCCTGAATTGAGCACGTGTTCCCATGTGCCCAACTACCCATGTGCCTAAGTGCCCATACGCCTAAGTCAGGCTCATGCGCCTAGGCCTTAATGTATAGTTACCAAAAGCACATAAAGTAGAAAGTAAATGACTCAAGACCTCAATGTACAGTTACAAAAATCATGGGCCTTTACACCAACTAGTGAAAGTTGGTGAGTCAATAGAATTGTAGCGGAAAGGTGATCCAGCTTTGTAGTAAAATACATTTGATAAAAGCATGTCTTCAAAAGTCTTCGAAAGATAATTTGTCTTTGAAGCTTCGGAAGACTTCACTTTAAACTTCAGAAGATGTTGGTCTTGGCTTCGGAAGATTTTACACTTAGAGTATTTTCTGAGACAATGTGTAAAACTTCCAAATTATTCTACTCAACACTTAGTGCATGCATGCAAGATAGAATTTTGGATGTTATTGGATCTTTTGGATGCATCAACCTTTTATATAAAACCTTACAAACTCCCCCTAGGCTGATGCTACGAAAACATTTGAAGACTTCAGATATCAACAGTCCTCATCATAATAATGACCAATCCTTTCCTTAATAGATGATCAGGATCACTCTAACTCTCACAGTGTCTTCTCATCTCAAAGAGATTATGTAGAGGTAGATTGAACATGTCTTGCCATGTATACACATCTTCAACACCTTGATCTGTGATAGCATGTCGTCACTCTGGATTGGTAGTGTAAGTCCACGATAAGATGGGTCTTCCTGATGCTAAAGGAGCTACTTGAATAAGAGTTGTTGGAGCTTCCTCTTGTTGCACATCCTCAAGATGTTCTGACTTATCCTAAGGTTTGAGGTGGTTGACTCTATCTTCTTCTTCTTAGGCTTTGGTTTAGAAACCATCCTTTTTCTCCTCTTTGAACTCTTTAACATAAAAGAATGGCCTGTAGGACCTTGTTGATCATCCTTGTCTTTCTTAGTTGGGTCATCCTCTCTCACAGGTTCAGAATGAGAGGGAGCAGGACCCTGTTATAGATCAGAAGATGAAGCTTGCTGAGACTCAACAAGAGGTCCAGGTTGTGTTGTCTCAAAGGGTTCAACTTTAACCTCCACTTCTTAAGGGACCTGACTTGGTGAGGAGTGTAAGTCAGCAAGTTCTCCTCTTTTGATCTTCTGCTTGATCACCCTAATGATAGAATGTTCCTCCTCTGAATGGAGGAGCTATCTCTTGGAAGAGCTCTAAACAGGATGTGGTGGCTTTATCATCTACAAAATCAGAATACGTCGCCGCCTCATTGGCAGCTCAAGAAGCTGCATGGTTGAAGAAATTCATTGCCGATCTAGGGGTTGTCCCTTCCATTCAGGACCCCCTAGAGATCTTTTGTGATAACGAGGGTGCGATTGCTCAAATCAAGGAACCTCGTGCTCATCAAAAGACTAGGCACATTGAGCGGAGATTCAACTACATACGAGATGAAGTTGAGAAAGGAAAGATATTTATACGCAAAGTTAACACAGATCAAAATATTGTGGATCCTCTTACGAAGCTCCTAGAAAAGGCAAAGCATGAAAGTCATACCTGTGCCATGGGACTTCGCTATTCTAGTGATTGGATTTGATCTGTGATTTCATATTTGGATATTTGGAACTCCTTATTACTTGAATAAATTATTTTGGTTATAATATTTCAATAAATGTTCCAATTTAGCATGTTTAATCCATGGGTAAATTGTTTACTCTAAATGTCCGTAATCATTCATACTTGTAGGAACAAATATGAGGGTAAGATTATTATGAATTTGGATTGGTGGATATTCATAAGGAATGAATATAGAGCAATTGGTTGCTACCAAAGTTCATAGATATTTGTGGGATACAAATATTGGACTGACCTGCATCTCAAATTTTACTATATGGAATCTTCTAGATTGATCATAAGTAAATTTTTTATAATTTATTTAGATTGTTAGCTCCAGTCTTCCTCGCTACCTCTAAGATGTCCTCTACAGGTTCTGCAGCAACCTCCTTAGGAGCTTCAGCAAATGATTCACTTTGGTCTCCTCTAGCTTCATTAGCTCCTAGGGGATGAGCACTAGCTTACTCAAAATGTCTAGTCAAATCCTGACATCGATGTTTAGATCATCTTGGCCCCTCACTCTCTCTACAATCCTCTTCACCTCTGCCCTCACAGCTCTACGTTTGTTGGCCACAGTCATAAATAGACTGGCTTCCTTTCTCATCTCATCACCTACACCTGCTTTAATATGATTCTCGCAAAGAAGAAGCAGGTCTTCATCACAAAAACTGAATGGCTCCATCGGATCAAATACTTTGAATTCACTACCATTCTTTACTCTGATTACCGCCTCCCCCGTATTGTTGTCATAAAACCACTTCTCAAAGTTCTGTAGTTGCTAGGGGAGGGGATCTACCAATCTAACCCTGTTCCTGGTCTTTGAGGGTTTCACCCTTAGCACAATCTTTCCCTTCCTTATCTCCCAGTCCTTGTCCTTCATTGATCTTCTCTTCTCTGCTTTCATGAATCCGAATGACTCAAAATTTTCATTCAATCTCCGTTTCCAGTAATGAGGCTCTTTCTCTAAGATGGGCGCTCAGTAATGGCAATAATACCAGCCTCCTCAGATCCCATTTGGGTAAGGTCTTGAAATCCTTCCTCTTGTGCATGTAAGCGATACCACCCCCTCTCCTCTTGATCATAAACATTTTGAGGCCGCGGTTATAACACCAACCGATGATTCTCTTGTCAGCCTCCTTTTTGCTCAACCTTTCCAAGTTTTGGAATAGGGGAGTCAGTTCTTTAGGGTCTTTTTCGTTGAACAACCATTCCTCTTTAGCCACTTCAAACACATCTCCATCTGAGTCTCCCTTTTGGTAACATATACTAAGGGCCTCTCAGCAACTTCATAAAATTTTGGGTCTGAAGCATAGTCGACCACTGTTCATCATCTTCTTCTTCATCGATTAGCCCTTTCTGTTTTTCAGCTTTCCTTTCAATATATTTCTCTCTCACTACCTCCTCACCAACCAAATCTTTATCTAAGTCGAATCCCATATTGACAAACCCAACTTCTAGTATCTCCTCCACATTCTCCATATTTTCATTCTCCTTCTCCACTCCAGAACCTCCCACGCCTTTAGTTGCTGCACCAGATGTGCCCTCTCCTACCTTGGAGGATGTACCCACATTCAAGAATGGGTATTTGGAAGTATGAGTTAAATCATCTAACTTAGATTGAGTTAGTTGATTAGGCAGGCCGGTAGCAGCTTTTACTCATTTATTTCCTCAAACAGCTTATTTATCAACAAGCTTTGGTTCACCAACATCTTCTTCATACCTTGAATCGCCTCATCCTTTTGACTCTTTCTAATCTCTTGATTAGTAATTTTTGTTTTCATCATGCTTAGTTCATTAGCAAGAGCTGTTGAGGTTACTAATCACATCCACATCTAATCCATCTCTCTCTTCTCTCATTGAGGTCTCTATAAATGATTGGTGCCTCTATTTAGTTATTCTTTCAGATTCTCCCACATCAGCTTTCTTCTTCAACCTTCTCTATTTCTCAACCCTTACCTCCTCTGCAATTTCATTCACCTCCTCTTCAAAGTCATAATCTTTTCCCTTCGCATATCGTTTTCTTTTCTTAGCAGGATTTGTCTGTTGTGCCCTGGTCTCTTCAGCCCTTTTACATTCAGACTCGTCCACCCTCATGATATAACTCCATCTTTCAGGTGGATACATGTTTTCCCATAGATGAGTAATTCTTCCACTTAAATCCTAACGGATGGCACTGCAAAGATACGGGTGTTCATATGCACCAACCTTTTAACCTCCTCGTGTCTTGGCAAATTAGGAATTAGATTATCAAAGATCATCTGCAAAAAACTGGATAAAGCAACCATATATCCTTCTTCAGCGCTATCACATTTTCTACCATACATGCAAAAATCAGCTTAGCAATGTTTGCCTTCTCTTCTCTGTAGCATAACACCATGGCTTTTTCCTAGTCTAGATTAAGCCCATCTGATCCACCTTTATGGTGATCTAAACACATAATAAAGACGTGACCTATGTATCTCTATTCCTTGGAGAGGAAGGACTTCTTGATCGCTTTTCTTGTGCCAAAGGCTAATCCCTCATATCCCATCCGGCTAAACTCCTCAAACACCTCCGAATGAGTCATAGTAACCTCCTCTCTTGAATCTTCGTCTAATCTTATTATCCTCGAGACTATCTCTGCTGTAATGATCACCTCATTCTCCAAGACTTTGGCAATAATCCTCTATGTGTTTCCTCTAGTATCATACTCAGCTGATCTCTAGAAATCTCTAATGTGAAGATCATAGATGGTAGTAGAACGAGATATAGCATAAGCAATAGGAGATCTTTGCAGCTAGCGAATGCAATATCTAAAGCCAGCTGCTTTAGGATGTGTATCGTCTAAAATGGCAGTGATGTTGTTTCTCTCATCAAACTTTAGATTCACCATCAAATCTAAAAGACAAATGAAATGCATTAGAATAATGTATTAAATGATAATATGAAATAAGAATAAGAAAAGAATAAAGATTACACAAAAATTAAATTAATTTAGCTGGCCCAAACTATAGATTCACAGAATGAATTTTAGTTTCGGCATGCGAAAGTATAGTTTCGCCAGCAAAAGAACATTAGTTTCGGCAAGACAGTGAAGTAGATTCGACAGGCCGAAAGTATAGTTTCGGCACAGCAAAACTGAAGTTTACTCAACAATACTGTTAAGTTCGCTCGGACATCATAACCTGACAGGTTCGCTGAAAAATCATGAACTTTCGTTCAGTTTCGCTAGACTATCGGTACTTTCGTAGTAAGAACTGTGAAGGTACCTAATAGTCTCAATCGAATAGATTCATAATAAAGCAGAAAAACATTGATTAAGTTATAGTCCTGAGTTCAAAACTCACTTGCGAACAAGAGACAACGGTCAATCAAAAAATAAAAGCATTGCAAACCAAAGACGCACATTGGGGTCATTGAAAAACCATAAGCCTAAACCCTGATTGTGCAAAAATAAGAAATTAATTTTGCAAAATGAGTTGTATAGAAAATAGTTTCACAGTAAGTGAAACTGGAGTTTCACTAGGCGAAGCTACAGTCTCGGTAGGAGAAGTTACAGTTTCTCCGGGCGAAACTCTGGTCGAAATTGACATCGCATAGAGTGAAAGTACTGATCGAAACTACAATTCAACCTGCAAAACTGTCTGTGAATGTATAATTTCATTGAACTTAAAAAGATTTAGAGAAAGAAAAGAAAAAGAAAAAAAGTTATTATTATTTTTTATAAGCGAGAACAGAGTCGATCATGAGATCACATCCTCAAGATATACTTTAACACAAAGATGAGATTAATCATCGATAAGCAATAAGATCACACTGATAACTAAATCTAATCATAGTCTTTGAATGCAGGGTGTCCGCTACAGTGCTATCACAAATACCTAGATTGTTGATAGTAGGGCGCCTAGGCACATGTCCGAGAACTTGTCTCTCCTTTTCAATGTCAAAAAAATTAAAGGAGGACATGTATCATTTATTGGGTATAAAGGCGGATATATCACTGCTTATGGAGAAGTGGGAAACCAAAAAGTCAAGTTTGATAAGGTCAACTACGTTCAACAACTACAGAACAACTTGCTTTTAGTCTCCAAGATCTGTGACAAGGGCTTCAAAGTTGTGTTTGACAACAAGAAGTGCTACGTGCTGAAAAAGGATTACATTATCCCGGAGGACAAAGGCTTAATGTTAGCTTCAAGATATAATGATTTATATGTCTTGGATCTATCAAAAGCCTCCACAACTAATCAGAATGTTCAATGCTTCTTGTCAAAGGCAACAGAGAGAGACTCAATCTCTTGGCATAGGAGAATGGGACACATAAATCCACGGAAGATGAATCACTTGATACAAAATGGTATAGTGAATGGAGTGAATGTCAAGAACTTCTAGCTTTTGGATTTTTGCGTAGCATGTAAGAAAGGCAAAAAGACAAAGAAGTCTCACAAGGCAAAGAAAGTTAATTCCATTGACCTCCCTCTCGAGCTTCTCCACATGGATTTGTTTGGTCTCCTTAGCACTAAAAGTATTGCTGGTGATTTATAGAGCTATATAGTTGTGGATGATTACTCAAGATTTTCTTAGGTGATGTTTTTGAAATCCAAATCAGAGACATTTGAATCATTCAAACAGCTGGTAACTACTTTGGAATCACTCTATAAGCTGAAAGTGAGACAGATTCGATCAGACAACAGCACAGAGTTCAAGAACCAGTGGATGGAGGCGTTTTGTAAAGAAAAAAAGGATTGTACATCAATTTACGTCTGCATACACCCCATGGATGAATAGAGTTGCTGAGCAAAAGAATCGGATCTTGATAGAGACAGCAAGAACAATGCTAGCTGACTCAAAACTGCTTATCTAATTTTGGAACGAGGTAGTGGCCAATGCATGTTACACCCTCAATCGGGTCTTGGTGGTCAAACATCATGGTAAAACCTAAGCTGGAGTATCTCAAACCATTTGGTGCACCATGTACACTACTGAAGAAAACTCAATTTGGGAAGTTCAGTGAGAAGGCTGAAGAAGGGATCTTCTCGGTTACAATATACCAACAAGAGAGTTTATAACAACTCAACGAGTCAGGTAGAACTGTGGTGCAACGTTGATGTTCAGAGATACACCACCCCCTACTGGAAAGGGACCTTTATTCTTCTTCGACTATGATGGATTCTTTAAGTCCTTCAACATACCTATCTCCCTTCTCAATGATAAGTTAACGACCAGAATGATGTCCAATGTCCTAGACACACCACCACTAGACTCGGCAGTATCAAGTCCACAAGGTGAATCTTCTAATCCTTTAGGGGGAGCACTTGATGTAAGCCATTCCTCCTCTGATGATGAAGAAGTGGAGACTGAACAGGTGGATTAGGAGGAACAGGTTCCTGCTACTGAAAGTACACAAGCATCAAATCCTGATGCCTTTGATATTTCAGAACCTTATACTCCAACAGCTATAGATCCTGAACCTGAGTTTAACAATCTGGATAATGAGGTGGTTGTTTCAACAACTCCCGGATCTCGACTAAATGTTTATCATCCCTTGGACAATGTCATTAGGGATGTTAGATCGGGAGTATAGACCAGAAATCAACTATACACAGCTGATTATGCCTCGGTAATGGAAAAGAGATACCTTCATGATGGAGCATATAGATGTTTTGTGTCTTAATTTAAGCCAAAATATATTAGTGAAGCATTAAATGATGAGGCATGATTCAGTGCAATGCAAGAAGAACTCCTACAGTTCAAGAAATTAGGAGTGTGGACTCTTGTGGACAAACCAAAAGGTGCTAAGGTGATTGGCACTAAATGGGTACTAAAATGCAAGAAAGATGACCAAGGGGTAATAATCAGGAATAAGGCCCGATATATAGTTCAAGGATTTTGACAAGTCGAAGGCATAGATTACAATGAAGTGTTTGCACCAGTAGCAAGGATGGAAGCAATACGTATATTTCTAGCTTATGCATTCTACATGAAGATCAAAGTCTATCAACTAGATGTCAAGAGTGCGTTCCTTCATGGTGAAATCTGTGAGACAGTGTATGTCAGTCAACCCGAAGTATTTGAGGATCCTTATCATCGGGACAGAGTTTACAAGGTTGATAAGGCTCTCTACGGGCTCCATCAAGCCTATAGAGCATGGTATGAAAAGCTCTCAACTCATCTGGTGAAACACGGTTTTCACAGAGGAGTTATTGACTGTACATTGTTCATCAAAGAAAAAGATTTACTTTGACAATGTTTTTATAATTTATTTCAAAATCATAACCCCCTTTTAAAAGACTTATAAATCACCATTAACCCTATTCATAACCTCCTCCTAACCTCAAGTATAAAAGCAAGGCTTAGGCCTCACTTTTTATTTGTTCATTCTCTAAAAATCTCACTCTCATATCTTTCTTTCATCCATTAATTATGATCAATTTGAAGAATTTTATTTTACAAGAAATTTCAAGATTTCTTAATACTAAGGTAATCTTTTAATGCTTTTATATTATACATTTTAATCATCCTAACATCCAATTGTTCTCATGACTTTATATTCTTAATATTGTTCTTTCTTCTACCAAATCTCTTTTTATTTTAATCATCATCATTTTATCATTATATTTTAATAATCACTAACCTTATAACAATCACTAACATTCCTTAATCAAGCTAACAACACACTAACATAAACAACGAATCCTGTTTGTATATGGACGGCTATGCCACCACATTCGGTTATTCCACAAGATTATTATTCTAAATGATGGCTATGCCAAAGTATTAGAATATTTTTGTAACTCTAATGAAGACTAATATACTATATATTGACATAATAAAATGTTCTAACCCGTTTCATGCTTTAATGATTTTAAAAGTGCACATAAGTGCGTTATTACAATTCTGGCAGAATATAATCTTATTTAACCGACCATAAATTGATCATAAAAAAATAAATTAGAGTAAACTCAGACTCCATTATTAGGTTCTTTGAATTACCTTTTCAACGACAGTTTATACGTCTTCAAACTCAATTGGACGACTAAACAATAGCCTTCACAAGATAAGTGCGCATTTCAGCACCTTCTGTCTTGTGCTGCTTGTTTGACCTATTTAAAGATCTTTCTTCTGAATGAAAGTTGTCCGAGAGACCTTGAACTAATCATGTATAAATTTTTATAATTTTAAAAACCGTTTTCTATTTTTAAAACCTGTTCAAACACATACCAAACATTCTGTCCAAAATCTAAAATTCATGCAATAATCCTTTTTCAATCTACCTTTCGTTTTTAGCATTCTTTAAACGTCCTAATTTCTTGTAATGAATTCCAACCTCAAGTTATTGTTCTTTTTATCATTTAGGACATCACCTTTGACTCTTGACATTCAAGTTTTCTTATGTAGTCTACAACCACCACTATACTTGTGAGTTCTATACCCATTTTTCATAATTTCACACTTTGGGGTGAAACATGTTACCTTATAATTGTTGCACTTAGAAAATGTTTAATTCTTGTAAACTTATGGAAATTTACTTGTATGTTGTGGTTAGTTGATCTTTGTATCTACCATGTAATGTCGATTATATGTACAATCATTAACTATTGCTAGCCTAGCGACATCATAGATCTATGGGCCTGACAAGACTGCTTGGCTGATCCAAGTACACTTAGCTAATCGTATATACTTGTAAACATTTGAGACTTGTAAAACTGTCAAGGTTTGATTGTGCATTCTGTCTTACATCCCTAGTTACTTTGTTCACTAATCTATGACATGAATTGCCATCTTTTATTTATTTATGTATTGAAAATTATGGAAATCTCACCTACATTGTTGTTGACCCTTTATTTGTAACATGTTTCAGGTTTAATACTTGAGGTTTCTCTTCGTGCTCATATAAGACTTGGACCAAGTTTAACTAAATATGTTATTTCTTTGTTTGAATCTTTTGTATTATATGGACTTATTTGTCCTGTAATATTCAATGTAAATGATATTTAATAATATACAACTTATTTAGTTCCATGTGCTATGAACAATCGTTTCACATTCGTCTGCCCCGATGATTCTACCGTCGGTCGGGGTGTGACACCTGAGAGCCGTATCTCACCAACAACTGCTTTAGAAATCCATTCCCTTGATGAGACATCTGTTGGTAGAGGCGTATCTTAACCTCTCTCTAGCCAGAGCATGGATACTACACCAAGCAACGAAGGCCAAAGCTCTCTCCACCCTGAGTCACAAAGGTATGTTGGTGATAAAGGGAAAAAGATTCTAACTCCTGAGGAGATTGAGGAGGAGGATAGAGATGAAAAGGAAGCCAATGGGAGAAAGTTTCTTTGCTGGGTCTGATAGCTTCATGGAAGCAGCGATCTATCCATATATCAAACAATCACTCATCAAGTTCAACACTTTGTCAGAGCAAAGCTTCAAAGCCATTCTTGCTTCATCCTCTCACTCCAAAGTTTGTTGTAAAAACAAAGGTGGGTTGGGAACAAATGAAATTGCTCCACCACATTCTCATAAGTCTATTAGACAATGAGGATGTGGTACTGAAAAGCAAGAGATTTCGTCTACTGACCCACCTTCCCATGAGTCATAGAGTGATGCAACTTTGGAGACTATCATAGGGAAGAGTCAGGTAAACCAAACCATCTTACCAGTGATAACCAACCCCTAACCACCAAAGCCAAAAGAAGTCAGGCTAAGGCAACTATAAAAACAATCAAGAAAGTGGTTGAATCTAAGCTGAAGATTGACCCAAAGCAAAAGGGTGTGTTCATCTCAGCTGGATTACTACAATCCTTTTAGCACACATTATGCAGACAATGTTATAATAGAAGGAGTCAGGAAAGGTTTCTCATCTGGACCCTATCATATGGTTAAAGTGATGAATAAGGGAAAGCTTGTTTCCACAGCAAGGTTGCTTTTAGAACAAAGTCTTTCTTTGAAGGGAAAATGGCTTGAGAACTTAAAGTTGTTAAGACTCAAAAGAACAAAAAAGTCCCCTTGAACCCATCCTAGAAGAAGACTGCTTCCAAAGAAAAGGTTGTGAAGACATTTTCCGAAAAGAAAGAAGCTTCGGAAGAATGTCATGTTGCTCAAGCTTTATCAAGCTTATCCTTAATGATCAACCAAAGGATGGAATGGAAGATCAAAGAAGATGTAGTAGCCCAAGCCTCTTCTTCACAATCATCTATAAAGCCCCCATGCATAAATTTTGGTTCAGTATCATTCTCATCATTGGAAAAGACCAAGACCAACAAGGCTTGGGTTTCCAATCAAAACTAACGTTTTCACCTTATGTGAAGGGACATCCATATGACAAGAACAATAACCTGTGGATTGTAGATAGTGGATGTTGGGCACATGACATGGAAAAGGTCTCTCCTCCATCAATTTCAACATTTTAACAGAGGTCCTGTTCAATTTGGAAGTGAGCCTGGATGATACATTTATGGCAGAGGAAGTGTATCCAACAAGTTAAAAGTTGACAAAGTACACATTGTGAAACAACCTGAACACAACATGTTAACTGTTTCCTAATTCTATGATCAAAAGCATCAAATGCTTTCACTGAACATGAGTGCATTAGTCTCAGACCACGGATGACCATTCCTCAAGAATTGGTGCTTCTTAGATCTCCCAGGAAAGGGGATATGAACAAGCTAGATATGAACAATGCTTCCCCACTAGGTGAAGTATCATGCTTTCTTCTAAACCTGATAGTGATGAGTTAATACTATGGCATAAACGTATGTGTCATGTAAGTTTTAGAATCATGAATAAATTGGTTAATAATAACTTGGTACATGGTTTGCCTAAAAAGGAATTTTTTGGCAAAGATAATTATGTTACATGCCTAAAAGGGAAGCAACACACATCATCTCACAAATCCAAAGTTGTTAACTCTATCACCATTCCATTACACTTATTGCACATGGATCTATTTGGTCCCACAAGTATAATGAGCATTGAAGGAAATCATACTGCCTTGTGATTGTTGATGATTTTACAAGATTTATATGGGTATTATTTTTAAGAACTATGGATGATACTACTAAAATATTAAAACCTTTATTCTTAAAATTCAAGTCAAATTGATCACAAGGTTAAGATAGAAGTGATGTTGGACCAAAAGAACCAATGAGCCAAGATCAGAAAACCTCTAAGTCCCACATGATATCACAACAACTGTTGAAGGCTTCATCAGCAGTTCGACAAGTGCTGAAGACTTCAACAGCTGAAGATCAAGTACTGAAGACTTCAACAGCTGAAGACTAAAGTGCTGAAGCTCAACAGCTGAAGAACACAAGTGCTGAAGCTGAAGACTAAAGTGTTGAAGTTCAACAGCTGAAGAACACAAGTGCTGAAGCTGAAGACCAAGTACTGAAGGTCAACAGCTGAAGAATACAAGTGCTGAAGCTGAAGACCAAAGTACTGAAGTTCAACAGCTGAAGAACACATGTGCTGAAGCTGAAGACCAAAGTACTGAAGGTCAACAGCTGAAGAATACAAGTGCTGAAGCTGAAGACCAAAGTACTGAAGTTCAACAGCTGAAGAGTCCACAAGTGCTGAAGATCAACAACTGATGTACAAAGTCTGAAGACAAAGACTGAAGACATCAGCTGATGACATCTACTGAAGTCATCAGCTGATGAAACGTCTGAAGTTCAAGTCTGAAGACCAAGTGCTGAAGTTTTAGTAGTTTGTCACAACAGCTGAAGAGTACTTCTTTAGTAGTTGTGTTTATCAGTAGTTTTATGTTTTTACTTTCAGTAGTTTTGTAAAACGACTGAAGAGCTTGTTCTTCAGTCGTTGTAGTTTCAGTAGTTTCTTATCAGTAGTTTTGTAATAAGTAAACACTTAGCTTCTTGTAAGAAGATGTCAGCTGCTTGACATCTTCAGTAGTTTTAGTGTTTCAGTAGTTTGTTAAATAACGGTTAGATGTCACTATCAAGAGACATCAGCCTACGTCATCTTTCCTTATATAAGGAAGAATTACCTAAATTGTAATTTTGCGAAAGCCATTGCAAAGCGTGTGATTGAATGAAATATTCCTTTTGCAGAAACTTTCTCTCTCTATAACTAATTCTGTTCATTGCTATATCTTTGGTATTCTTGCTCGAATTATGCTAGTTAGTACTCTATTCCGCTGTTGAAATCATTCGAATCGATCAAACTAGATGCTGAGATCCTATCAATTGATAGCATTCGTCGAGTGCTAAATTTACAAGATGCTACTGCTGTGACTGAGTACTCGAAGGGCACAACTGATATGTCCTTCATCAACAATGGGTACGACGGAAATCTTCGAGCTGCTACCATACTGAAGAAGAACTTCCCTGATGCTGAAAGACTGATATTTCATATGGTGAATGTTTGCTTAGCCTCGAAGACATCCTCATGGGATCAAATGTCTTCCGGGTGGCAACAGGTATTATATTCAATTCTAGAACACCAACCTTTAATTTTTCACAAATTTTGTTTCTAGAAATCAAAGATCTGGCACAGAAACCTGTGGGAAACATATGGCTATTATATACCAGGTTTCTGATGGCCATAATTTTAAATGAATTACAAACTGATGGCCTTGTTGGCCTTGGAGTCCCGGCACCGGCTGTTCTAGCTGAGGTATACTCCAGGCATAACTCCGACCAATCTCTCAAAGAAGCTGCCCGTTTGCTCAAACCCAAGCAAAGGGAACCCACAACTTCAACTACCAGATCCAATGTCCCCACCAAGCCAAAATCCAAACCCAAACAAGCTAATCAGGGAGATGAGTCCCCTGTTGATGCTCATGTACCACCCAAATAGGATACCTACTGGTTCAAACCCTCCAGTAGTGTTAAAGACTCAACCAGCAACAGCCGCACAGATATCCTCTCAAAAGGATCCTATTGCAACCACTTCAGGGGAAACCACATTACTGAGACCTCTCTCACTTGAGGAGGTTATCATGAAAGCATCCCTCTCCCCGGATGCAATCAGCTTCTATCCCCTCTCCCCATGCAAATGCCCCACAAAGCCCAACCATTATAATTGCCAATGTGCTGACTCAGCTGCATGCCTCTCCTCCTCCCCTACAACCACCAACAAGGGGAGAACAACAGCAATTGAGGAAGAGGATACACATGCTTCTAACAACCCACAGCACGGGGTTTAAATGTTCTATCTCCTGGTGTGGATATGGAGATCAGAACATCTGGTGAGGCTACCACCTCTTCTGAATCAGCATATGATCAGACTGAGGTTGGTAACATACTAAGACCTCACCAGAGGCAACAGGTGATAAAGGACAAAGTCCTGAGGCTGGAACTCCCCAGTTCCAAGACAAAGGGGCACATGCTACATCTGGTCTACACCCAGTGCATGTACATCCTGCTACAAGCAGGAGGTCAGGTGATTCAGCATCTGCTGATGATGACCTGGGCTTCTTTTATGATGTTCTTGCCCAGAACATAATCCTAGAGGAGGAAGTCAGTAGGCTGCAAAAACTACTTGACCAACTCTCTCAGGGAGAAAGACCATCTGCCACCACATCGACCCAACAGATGGCACCTTCCTCTGATGGTCACTTAAACACACACCCACTGAAAGAATCTCAGCCACCTGCCTCTATTTTGGCACCATTTCTCAGGTCCAAAACCCCCCTGAGCAAATGGATGCTATCCCTCAAAATCCCTTATCTCTCATCACACCGCAGATAACTGAACTTGTCATTAAAACTGTTGATGAGAGCTTTCTTCTGTCTTACAACCTATGGTGGAGGATGTACTGAGCCAAAAGCTTTCTGCTGATCAAACCCTTACAACCAATGCACCCAAAAAGGGGGAGATTCCAGCGGTGAAAGCTAAAAGAAAGAGGATGGAGAAGGAGAAAGAGAAAGATAAGGACAAAGAAGTGGAAATAGAGAAGGACTGTGTGTATGAGATCGAGAAAGAGAAGGAGAATGAGAATGAGAAGGGAGCTGAAATTGAAAAAGTACGTGAAAGTCAAAAGGATTTTCATGTCACATATAAGAAAAAGAAAAGTGCTGAAAAAGAGAACACTTGAATGAAATGGTTAAAGAGACTGATGCTGAACATAGCAGATCAATAGACAATATCATTGATCAGCTGTATAGGCAAGGTTTCAATACTGAAAAGCTGGACTCTGAAATAAGAAGATTAGAGATCGAAGAGATTCAACAAAAAAGATGGGCCAGCTACAACACATGGATAGAGAAAGACTTGAGATCATGATCAGATTTAGCAGCAAATACCTTGGGAGATCATTGATCGAAATAATCATGGACCAGGGACAGTATCTTGGCCATAAACTCCAAGATCTGTTTGTCTGAGGATATACTAAGGGATTAATAGAAGCTTTGAATGAAGCAGGAGCAGGGAGCAGGACTGAGCTAGCCAAACACTCAAAAGCCACACTCACCTCCAAAATGCTAACTCAGCCTGTCAATATTCCCTCTCCAAAACAACCACAACCACAACCCACAAAACCAACTCCTTACCCTCAAAATCAACAGCCGATGATGCACCTAAGCAGAAGAAGAGAAAGGTGTTGAGGCTAGAAGAAGAAGATGATGATGATGAAGACAGGCTGCCGATCTCAGCTGTTCTGCAGTTGCCTAGGCCAAAGATCTCTCTCTTGCAATAACTCCTGAGCAACAAAGAGATGCAATCAAAGTGAAATTGGAAGAAGAAGAACAACACAGATTGCACGATGAAGAGTTATTGAGGAGAGTAGATAAAGCATATGCAGCCACTTCCTCCATCATTAATATGAAAAAACAAGCTCAGAGGATTTATACTCTTAGACATACTTTTCAGTATATGAAAGAAAGAGTAAGAATTTGGCCTGATCCCAGGGTGGCTCATAGAATACAAAAGAAAAATATCCCTCAGAGATACAATGGGCAAGTGAAAAATATTGTAGATGAAGTGACTCCTTAGCCTTGTAGTCTCACCCTGGGAAATCCTGGAAGATTTCAAAAAGGCCTGCACCTCAAACATGCCCCCACAAAAGATGCTGAGAGAACAGAATGATCAAAAAGGGCTGGTGTATAAGAGGCTGAATGTGATCAGAAAGGATGAGTTACCACTGCTGTTAGAAGGTCATCATCTTGATGAATTTGCTTACAGACAGATTACAACAGTGGTACTCAAAAATGGAAAACAGGTCAAATTCCTGTCTGAGTACTATGGGCCAGAAGGATTCTTTGATGGTGAGGCAGAGGAGCTCACCATGGAGGAACAAATTGTATTTTTGGAGGCCTACACCAGGGAATCCTACAAGCTCATAGTTGGGAAGTGAGTCTCATGGATGGGGGAACAGCTCAGTGTCCAATTCCCCAATAAAGAGATCCCATCCATACATTGCCAACCAAAGCATCAGAGACTCATTCCCAGGCCAGTGCTTATATGGGTCCTCTTCTCAACTGATCAAGAAGGAAAAAGACCAACCATTCTGCCAACAATAAGTGGGAAAATAAATCAATTAGAGGTTTTGGCTGCATTGGTTTAGGGAGAGTTTGTTGGACCAAAAGAACCAATGAGCCAAGATCAGAAAACCTCTAAGTCCCACATGATATCACAACAACTGCTGAAGGCTTCATCAGCAGTTCGACAAGTGCTGAAGACTTCAACAACTGAAGATCAAGTACTGAAGACTTCAACAGTTGAAGACTAAAGTGTTGAAGCTCAACAGCTAAAGAACACAAGTGCTGAAGCTGAAGACTAAGTGCTGAAGTCCAACAGCTGAAGAACACAAGTGCTGAAGCTGAAGACCAAAGTACTGAAGGTCAACAGCTAAGAATACAAGTGCTGAAGCTGAAGACCAAAGTACTGAAGTTCAACAGCTGAAGAACACAAGTGCTGAAGATGAAGACCAAAGTACTGAAGGTCAACAGCTGAAGATACAAGTGCTGAAGCTGAAGACCAAGTACTGAAGTTCAACAGCTGAAGAGTCCACAAGTGCTGAAGATCAACAACTGATGTACAATCTGAAGAAAGACTGAAGACATCAGCTGATGACATCTACTGAAGTCATCAGCTGATTAAACGTCTGAAGTTCAAGTCTGAAGACCAAGTGCTGAAGTTTCAGTAGTTTGTCACAACAGCTGAAGAGTACTTCTTCAGTAGTTGTGTTTATCAGTAGTTTTATGTTTTTACTTTCAATAGTTTTGTAAAACGACTGAAGAGCTTGTTCTTCAGTCGTTGTAGTTTCAGTAGTTTTATCAGTAGTTTTGTAATAAGTAAACACTTAGCTTCTTGTAAGAAGATGTCAGCTGCTTGACATCTTCAGTAGTTTTAGTGTTTCAGTACTTTGTTAAATAACGGTTAGATGTCACTATCAAGTGACATCAGCCTACGTCATCTTTCCTTATATAAGGAAGAATGACCTAAATTGTAATTTTGCGAAAGCCATGCCAAAGCGTGTGATTGAATGAATTCCTTTTGCAGAAACTTTCTCTCTCTATAACTAATTCTGTTCATTGCTATATCTTTGGTATTCTTGCTCGAATTGTGCTAGTTGGTACACTATTCCGTTGCTGAAATCATTCGAATCATGTTTTTGAATCAAGGGACAGAGTTTAAGAATCATGTTTTTGAATCATTCTGTAACTCAAAAGGGATGCCAGACAATACAGTGCTCCTGGAACTCCTTAACAAAACGGTGTTGCTGAGAGGAGGAACAGGACACTGATTGAGGCTGCTTGGACCATGTTAGCTGATTTTAATTGGGTTTGAGAATGATATTCTTTGTTGATGTGAATCAACAACGACCAAATATGATGATTGAGTCAATGGTTATAAGGTGGAATCAAACAATCAAGGAACATTGAATGCCAGGAATACTCATAAATGTTGTTTGTATTAATGAACGTAATGGGTTACAATGAATGCTGGGATTTGCATTAAACAGTATCAAGACACCTTATAAACATAAGACTAAACAAAAGATTCTAGTTATCTAGAATGTGTATCAACAGTCACCTCACATACGAGGTTTTCCATTATATTTATAGTCTGACAAGATGCTTTTCACAAAATGACTTAACTACCCTGACCTATACATCAAAGAACTAGTCTAAGTCTTCATCAAAATTTCCTTTCTTCATCCACATTGACTAATGCGGATGAGTTGATGTTTATTAGCATTTCTTTTGGTCTTCAACATTAGTGTTTGGTCATCAGCATTGACAATGCGGATGAACAAACACTTATGCACATTTGTTTCCAGTCATTCGCATTATTCAATATGGATGTACAAATACTTGTCAGCATTTGTTTTGCCTATCCGCATTTGTTAATGTGAAAGAACAAACACTTGTCAGCATTTGTTCTATGTTCATCTGTAAATACAAATGCGGTTAGCCGACACTTGTCTTCTATTTACTTTGCAGATTCTTCATCCACATTTGTTCTTGGCCTTGTGGGAATTCTAACAGAACAACCATCACCCCACCACTTGAATTTGCATGTATGATCCTTTTAGGGTCCAACAATACTCCCCCAAAGGATTATACAGCCTATGTTCTTCAAGGGTTTGATGGTGGTTGAGGTTGGGAAGATTCTACTGGGTCTTGTAGAGGAATAAGAGGTCCTGCCTGAGATTGATCCAAAATGGCCTTTATCATGTTGACAAAGTCATTGGCATCAGACATCTTCTCTCTGTTTAGCACATAGATCTTCATCGTGCTCATAGTTTTGATGGCTTCTATAGGCAGCTTCTTTAGAGAAATGGGTTCCCATATTGCCATTGTGGACACCCCATCTCTATGAATCAACAGAGCTCCATCCACATCCACCTCTAACTTCACAATATTCCCTAATTGCAGAGGAGTCTTCTTCTTCTTCCTTGCTCCTCCTTGACATTGATTCTATCAATGCCATTTTTAAAGTCTTTGTACATTTTAGAAAGAAATGCATATAATCTTCTCCCATTTTATTCTTTATCTCTCTTAAATGCCTTGTGTATATGTAGTGGATATAGGATTCATCTAACAATCTCACCTCATATCGACTAAACAACCTGATTTCAGCTCCTTACTTTCCTCCCCCATATTCTTTCAATCACCAACTCATATGTCTTTTCATCAGAGTAGACATTTGAGATTGGTTTGGAGGAATGAATTCCAGCTACCATCTTTCTTTTTAGATATTCAGTAGGCTTAACCTTAAGTTCAGGGAATACCACCTCTTTAGCTGGTTTTGTTCTTTTCTTCTCCAAAGGATTTACAAAGGATCTATCTTTCCTCATGCAGATAGCCTTAAGAGATTTGAAGTTGTCTATTCTTTTAAACATCCCCAAAATATCTTCAAACTCATAACCCCTAAACATAGCCTTGTGATTGATCAAATCTAAATTGGATAGTTCTTTTAGATCATGGATTTCCAGGGAGTTCACTAGAGCAGAGTACTATGTGAAGAATTGAACTAAACCTGAAATCCTCTTAATCATGAACATGTTCCAGTCACTATCATACTTCAAGGAAATTATCTTCTAATTAGTTTTGCCTTTTGGAGTAGACACACCTCTAATCATCTTAGTAGTGGTGAGCCCTTCTTAAAACTTCAATTGATAGGGCTTAGCAAATCACTCTAGATTCTTGTGCAGAACAGGTGCCAGAGAGTCATTGTCTCTATGGGTGAGCTAGATGTCTGAGCAGACGGTCTTTTTCTAGCCTTTTTGCTAATAATGTCTTCTTCAATTTTCTTTAGCCTTTCTTTCTTCTTATTAATCATCCTAAGGATAGCAGCCCTTAGGGAATTTGTCTTCATGTTGCCTAATTTTCTTCTGGTAAATCATTGGTCAAACATATAGCTTCATTCCCCTATTATTTATACTATATGGATCAGGATACAGTGGTTGAGGACTAGAAGTCTGCTTTGCCTTTGAGAATGACTTAAACACTAGAGCTTGGGAGAAAGAGTCTATTCATACTCAGTCTCATAAGTAGGGTCCAGCAGTTTGTTTCACTTTTCTTCTTCTGCCTTCATTCCCTTATAAGTCACTCTGAACACCTCATTAGGGTCATACCCATATTTATCGAAAACATAGCCTTCACCATCAAGTCATCAGTTTGGGCTTTCTCTACCATCTCTTGTACTTACTCCTCCTCTTTCACAGGGCTTTTATGAACTATTGGTTCATAAACCACATAGCCACCCTGTGAATCAAAGGATCGCAATCAAGAATTATCAATGTTAATTTTTGAGTCAAGTCAATGTTTACGGAAAAACATTAAATTTGTTTAAATGTTTTTTAATAAATTCAATATTAACAATAAAGATTAATGATAAAGACGAATTCCATAAGAACAACACAATTAATAATCAAACAAAAATATTTAATTCAAATGTATTTCATTAAAACATGTTAATGATTATAGATGAATAACAATGAATGAAATCAAATTGGTTTGAATGTATTGATGTTGGTATGACACACATACATACACAGATACATACATACATACATACATGCATACATACATACATACATACATACATACATACATACATACACACATACATACATACATACATACATACATACGTACGTACGTACGTACGTACGTACGTACGTACGTACATACATACGTACATATACATACATACATACGTACATACATACACACATACATACACACATAATTATACATACATACATATGAAGAAACGAATGTTTGTTCTTTTGCATTTACAAATGCGGTTAGCCAACACTTGTTTTTCTCAACAGATTCTTCATCCGTATTAGTTCTTGGACTTGTGAGATTATTAAGCAGAACAACCATCAACTCATCAATTGAATTGGCATATATGATCCTTTTTTAGAGTCAAACAATACTCCCACTAAGGATTATATAGCCTATGTTCTTCAATGGTTTGGTCGTGGTTGAGATTGTGAGGATTCTAGTGGGTCTTGTGGAGGCACTTGAGGTTTTGCTTGTGATGGATCGAAAATGGCCTCTATCATGTTGACAAAGTCATTTGCATCTATCATCTTCTCTCTCTTCAGTACATGTATCTTCATTTGACTCATAGTGTAGATGGCTTCTAATGGTAGTTTCTTAAGAGAATCTAGTTCCCATATGGATACAGTAGAAAACCCATCCCTATGAATCAGAAAAGCTCCATCAACATCAACCTCTTGCTTCATAATGTTTCCGAGTTGCAGAGGAGTCTTTTTCTTCTTTCCCTTTTCTCTTTTGGCAATGATTTTATCATACTGTTAGATCGCCAATGATGGTCAAATGGAAGCCACCTCCGATGACACATGTAACACCATATTCTTCCGTTAGTTAGCCATTTGGAATCAGTACCAAAACCACATACAGGACATGCAAGTTCTCCTTTAGTGCTCCACCCAGACAAATTGGCATAACTAGGAAAGTCCGATATGGTAGAAATTATAGAAACCTTTAACTGGAACTATTCTTTATTTGATGCATCAATTGTATTAACTCCATCATCCGATAACTCCTTTAGTTCTTTAATTAAAGGTTGCATATACACGTCTATCTTGTTTCCTGGACCTTTGGGACCTGGGATTAATAAAGAAAGAATAATATTTGGTTGTTTCATAACCAACCATGGTGGAAAGTTGTATGGAATAAGAAAAACTGGCCAAATACTATATGCCACATTCATTGTCCTAAAGGGGTTGAAGCCGTCACTTCCTAACGCAAGACGAATATTACGAGGATCACTAGCGAATTCAGGAAACTTTTCATCAAAATTATACAAAACTAATGCATTTGCTGGATGTCGTAATTTTCCATCTTTCACACGCACTTTATGATGCCACTGCATAAGGTCAGAGGTCTGTAGATACATGTGTCCTTAGTTTCTGAACTTAATGTAAAATGTCTTTATTGTCTTACACATATGTAATTGAATGGGTACTTAATAAAATACAATGTGTGGTTGTGCTTATAATGTTTATTATTTCATTGATTAGTAGGTTAACGCTTATTGAACTAATTATATAGGTTTGTGGTTGTTTGCATAGATCTTATTGGATGATAATTAAGAAATATCTTAAACTTAATCGTGTGAAGTTTTCATGCGATTGGCCCATGCTAATGGACCATACGCGTGAACAACTTCATGCTAATGAACCAGGAGACTTGATCAATCGCATGATTGTAACATGAGATTGACTCAGTCGCACAATTAAACACTTAGTCGTGCGAATGAATCAACCTTGGATACAGTTGACCCTTCCGAGGGATATAGTTGACCCTTTCGAGGGATATAGTTGACCCTTTCGAGGGATACAGTTGACCCTTTCGAGGGATATAGTTGACCCTTTCGAGGGATACAACTGACCCTTTCGAGGGATATAGTTAACCCTTTCGAGGGACACAGTTGACCCTTTCGAGGGCTATAGTTGACCATTTCGAGGGATATAGATGGCCTGTCACCCGTTTTCCATCGCGCATATGGTTGGGGTATTGCTCATTGGTCCATACAGAAAGTGAAACGTAAAGATAGAAGTTTACAGACAAGGCATACAGTAAAGAGAACGAGCAGTACTTGTTCATATAGTTAATGCGTGCTCGCATATACAGTACAGAGTTGTATTTTACAGAAAAGATTATTTTCATATACAACATATAGAAAGTATTTTATTACTTTAAAACTAGAGCTCATTCAGCAACACTGACTTTTATACATTTTCAATTAGCAGGTAATTATTGTTGAGGATGGCACGAGGTGAAGCTACTCGGTAGGGAAAGACTGACATCCATCGTATTCTATGTTGCTATTATTTTGTAATGTGTTAAAACAATTCTTTTGTAAACTGTTAATGATGATGTATTGCTTAACAACAGTGTTTTAAATGAAATGAATGGTTTTTGATAAATTATTTCCGCTACTTAAGTTAGTATAATTATAATGTATAGTGTTTTAATTGCTGTGATTGACTAACTGTGAGGTTTCCAGGAACGGGGCCTTACACAGGGTCTCATACCAGATCCTAGGAGCCTGATGAAGACCATACAGAGATTTGTCCAGCTTAAAAACTTTATCGGGAAAGTCAGGATCCTCAAAACCTGGTGGTTGACACACATATATCCGCATCAATGTCTCCGTAAAGGAAAGCACACTTGACATCCACCTGATAGACCTTGAGTTGTTTATAACAAGCATGAGCAAGAAAAATCCTGATTGCTTCAAGTCGAGCGACCAGAGCGAAGACTTCAGTATAGTCAATTCCTTCTTCTTGAGCAAATCCTTACACCACCAATCTAGACTTGTTACGCACCACCACACCACGATCATTACATTGTTCTTGAACACCCATTTTGAACCAATTGGGCATTTGTTGGGAGGCAGGTCAACTAAAGTCCAAACTTTGAGCTTTCTGAATTGCTGAAGCTCCAATTGCATTGACTCCACCCAGCATTGGATCCTGTATAGCGGCATACACATTTTTCGCGACAGTATGAGATATGAAGCAAGAGAAGAGGCAGATATTAATCAAACCAGATTGACTCTGCGTCCGAACACCATTAGTTATTGATCTAATAACATTATCAAGAGGATGATCATTCAAAGTTTTGAAGTCTGTGTCTAAAGGGAAGATGTTTGGAGTAGTTTCACTCACAGATTGTGAATGATTAGATAAGGGTGAGAGAGATGGAACAGTCTGTGATGGAATAGATGTAGATGATGAAGGAAGAGATGTTGGTGATATAACAGATGTTGGTGAAGTAGAAACAGGGGTTGGTGAAATAGAAACAGGGGTTGGTGAAGTAGAAACAGGGGTTGGTGACCGATCAAATGATGGAGAAGATGATCCAACATCAGCTGAAGTGGCATCATTTGCTGAAGAGGTGGAATGGGCAGGAGATGGGGTTGAGGAAATAACATTTTTTGGAACATTTGGAATGGACGCATCATTGTCAAAGACTGGAAGATTAAAAAGAATTAAACACAGTATCGGAGTCAAAGAGCCATGCTGGTTCAGATTGAACATCAGAAGAGTTTACCTCCTGCCAATCGACATAGAATGACTCTTGAACGATACGTATTCTCTTGTTATACACTCGATAGGCCTTTTGAGTAGAAGAATAAGCGACAAAGTAACACTCGTTAGACACGGCACCGACTTTGTCTTTTGAGATTGAGTATTCAGAAGAGTGCAAGAACAACCAATGGCCAAAAGAAGACAATTAAAGGTTTCCTTTTATGAAAAAGTTCATAAGGAGTCTTCATTTTATCTTTGACAATCAACACTCGGTTTAGAAAATATGAAGCACAATTGACCGCTTCTGCCCAAAAGATGATGGGTAACAAAGATTCTATCAACATTGTACATGCGGCTTCAATAAGAGTGTGATTCTTTCATTCAGCTATGCCATTCTGTTGAGGTGTTCTGGCAGCACTAACTTGTCTCACAATTCCCTTTTGACCACAGAATGAATCAAGAATCTAATTTTTGAATTCAGTGTCGTTGTCACTTCTCAGGGACAAAACCTTTCTCTTGCTAATTGACTCGATTGAAAGTATTAACTTCTGCAATTCTTCAGCAACCTCTCCCTTATGAGCAAGAAATCTCACCCATGAATACCTTGAAAAGTCATCTGTAACAACAAGACAAAAAGATTTTTTACCAATAGATTTAACACTGATTGGGCCAAACAAATCAGTATGCAACAACTCGAGAGGACACGTTATGCTATTTTCAAGTTTAGCTTATGCGGTTTGTTATGTTGTTTGCCCTTGGCACAGGCCATACATTTTTCATTTACAGAAAAATCTTTTGGAGGAAGTCCTCTAATGAGATTGTTTTTGACTAATTTGTTTATTATTTTAAAATTAACGTGACCTAATCGGTGATGCCATAACAGAGACTCAAAGGTTGAAGCTTTTGAAAGAAGACAGGTTGCAGTAGACTTTGACTCCCTCAAGTTCATATCAAGAAGATATGTGTCATGTTTTCTTGGAGCACGCATAAGAATCAAGTCATCTAGAATATCAATCTCAGCTTTTAAAAATTGACATTTATCGGATTTAAAGAAGACCGGAATGTCTTTATCATAGACTTGAGAAACACTCAAGAGATTAAATGTCAGCTTAGGGACATAATTGAACGTCTCCAAAGTTAAAGAGCCATTGGAAGCTTCTCCTTGACCAATCATCTTTCCACCCTTTTTGTCACCGGCAAAAGCAACATATCCTCCATTTATAATTCGATAATTGGTTAGCAAGTCTTTCAATCCCGTCATATGTCTAGAGCATCCACTATCTACATACCACATGCTATTTACAATCTTAGTGGATGACTTCTGAAATTAAATAAAGAACAGATTAACCAGGTGAAATAGGAACCCAAGATTGAACAACTTTATCTTTAGAAGAAGCAGATTTTTTGCAAAAGAAATTATTAACCAATTTTGTTAATTTATTTCCAAAATAGTTCCTATTAAAATGACCATGAAGCAATGTAGGACAATTCTTGACAAGATGATCCTCTTGACCATATTGGAAATAGTGTGGTTTGCGTCTGGGTCTGTGATGTGATGAGATAGGAATATGATCAATGAGAATTTCCTCATCACATTCAGATACACTTGAATCAATGTCACTAAATGTCTCATACATGCCACGAGGTCAAAGTTTATGTGAACAAGAATTATTATATACAGAAATAAATGAATGATCATTTGAAGAACCAGTATAACTAGTTCAACTAGTGCTAGCTTCAGACGAAATGACAATTCTTTCATTTGATAAATTCCAAGAGAGAACTTGATCAGAGTAGCCAAGAGAAGATCAAAGAAGGCTTAAAAAATCAAGACCGCTTTCAACTCCAAGCATAAATAAGTCATCATTCCGCAGGATTGAAGTGGTGAAGGTTGAAGACTTAACTATGAACTCTAGTACTAGGAGTTCTAGTTCATGTCCAACTCACTATGAAGAAAAGAAGGCTAATTAGTTATACCACTTCTACACAGCCTGAACCATCCAATTTCAAGAGCAAATCTCATCCTAAAAGCTTGATGTGTCATCTAAGAAGATGAAGATGAAGATGGAAAGTGATCAAGCTAAGCCTTTTACTTAAAAGAAGACTCTTAGAAGCAAGCCAGTTGATTGCATCATGTGTGGTAGTATTTCTCATCTTGCTAAGTATTGCATCTACAATCCTAAAAGTATTATCCACATGACCAAAAATAGGACTTTTGAGAATAAGAAGAAGAAGATAGCTTCAAAAGCAACATCTCTTCCTTTCGCAAGCTCCAAATTGGAAAAGAAGATGAGTGAAAACTTGCCTTCGGAAAAAAATTTGGTCTCGGAAGAAAGGAATGCTTCTGAAGCACCAAAGGTTGCTGCATTGAAGGCAAGATCTTCCGAATGTATAGTCTCCAAAAATTTCAATATTTTCAAAACTTCCGAATCATTGAAGGTCAAGTATAATCTTCTAAAGATGGTTTGAAAGATAAAGGAAGACCATATGACTGAAAGTTCTTCATCAACAACAAGCGATGAACCTCAAAGTCTGAACATAGGATCAATCGCTATTGTATTATCTTCAGTTCACTTTGACAAGCCCAAGACCAATGAGGCTTAGGTTTCCAAATGTAAGTAACCATCTTTTTTCTCCAAGAATAGCTAAAGACCAAAAGAAATGTATGGATCATTGATAGTGCATGTTCCATGCACAAGACGAGCAATGGCTTCTTGCTTTAAAACTTTGAGAAGATTGATGGAGAGCTAGTTGCTTTTGGAGAAGATGCAGGTCATTGTATTTTGGAAGGGGCGATGTCACAAATGATAAGCTCAGCATTGAAATGGTAAATTTTTTTAAGGAGCTTGGGTACAATTTATTGAGTGTATCCTAGTTTTGTGATCAAAGACATAACATGCTCTTCACTTGGGTCTTCTTTCTTAAAACTAAGATGAGACTCCTAAGATGTTGAAGAACTTTTTTCTGAAATACGAATCAACATGATCATAAGGTCAAGACCATAAGATATGATCGTGGAATTGAATTCAAGAAACAAATCCTTCACACATTGTGTTGAAAAGGGTATTACAAGAGATTGTAGTGCTCCCAGGACTCCTCAGCAAAACGATGTTGCTACAAGAAGAAACAAAACAATTATTGAAGCTGTAAAACCATATTGTTTGACTCTAAACTTCCTATCACCTTCTTAGTAGGGGCAGTCAACACTACCTGCTATGTGCAGAACAGAATTTTAGTAGTTTAAACTCATAGTAAGACTCCTTATGAGTTGTGGCACAAAAGGAGACCATTCATTGGTTTCCGTAGATCATTTGAATGTTGTTGCACCATTTTTAATACCAAAGATCAAGTAGCCAAGTTTGCTAAGAAATCAAATGATGGTTACTTCATTGGATACTCTTTTCAAGCTAAGGCTTACAGAGTATACAATCTCAGAACTAGAGTAGTTGAGGAGTCATCCAATGTGACCTTCAGTGAGCACACTCGTAGTGTGAAAGGAATTGGTCCTCACTGGTGGTTTGATCTTGAGTTAGTTACCAATTGTTTTAACAAATCCTATGAGAATGTTTTAGAATTTAGAGGAAACTTATCAACGGGAGATCCTGACCCAAGATTTGAGCTGAGAAGACCAAGCAAGACAACTACTTCAGCTCCAAAGGTAACTAACCCTGCAGATAGTGATCAAGAATTTCTTGATGCTGATAACCATTCTATGGAAGACAACATCAATGATGTCACACACTCATTGGATCAAGCTTCTCTTGATAAGTGTGTTGATATGGTGGGTGACACCCCATTACCGGATCTAAATTTCAAGAATTTAGATTGTCTAATCAAGTTGTTGTGACTCCTCATCTCAGGATCCACAAGTCACACCCCACCATAAACATCATTAGAGATGTTGACACAAGGGTGAAAACAAGAGAACAAACCTATTACAAAAATGTTTGTCTATACTTTAGCTTCTTATCCGAGATAGAGCCAAAGAAACTTGATGAGGCTTTAAAGGATGGTAGTTGGATTGAAGCAATGCAGGAGGAGCTACTTCAATTCAAAAGCCAAAAGGTTTGGAACTTATGTCCTCTTCCTTAAGGTAAGACCTCCATATTTATCATATTGATATTTAGGAACAAGGAGGATGATAAAGGACGTGTCATCAAGAACAAGGCTAGAGTAGTTGTTCAAGGGTACACACAATAAGAACAGATTGACTACACATGTGTTTTTGCTCAAGTGGCAAGACTTGAAGTTGTTAGAATATTTCTTTCTTTTGTTGCATTCAAGGACTTAAAGGTCTACCAACTTGCTGTCAAATGTACTTTTCAATATTGGGTGATTGATGAGGAGGTGTACATCAAAAACCATTTGGCTTTGCAGACGCAGATCATATTTATTGTGATTGCATGCTTGATAAAACTCTATATGGGTTGCACCAAGCTCCAAGAAAGTGGTATGACACACTATCTTAGTATCTCTATCAGCATGGCTACAAGAGGGGTACTATATATGGGACACTCTTCATCAAAAGAAAAAGGAATGACCTGATCCTGGTTCAAGTTTATGTAGATGAAATTATCTTTGGCTCACCTAATATAAAGAAATACAAGAAGTTGATGAGAAAATATTTGAAATGAATGCCATGGGGGAACTCAATTTGTTACTAGGAAATCAAGTGAAGTAGCTTGACAATGGCATCTTCATAAGTTAGTCAAAGTATGTACAAGACATACTTACAAGATTCAAAATGACTGAATGTAAGGATGCAAATACACTCACAGCAAAAAACCACTCCCTTCGACCTAATCCTAAGGGGGAGTGTGTAGAGGAACATCTCTTTGGAGCTATGATTGGATCTCTTATGTACCTCACAGCTAGTAGGCCTGATATTAAGCTTGCAACATGCATTTGTGCAAGATATCAAGCCAACCCCAAAATGTCACACCTAGTTGTTGTCAAGAGGATTCTTAGATATCTCAAAGGTACTCCTAAAGTAGGCATTTGGTATCCAAAGAATTTTGACTTCAATCTGTATGCTTATACAAATAGTGACCATGGGCTTCAGAATTATGCTTCTAAGTACTTATATGTTTTTGAAGAACAACTTTCTTCAAAAAACAATTAAGTCTCGAAAGATTTATTCTGTTATGAATAAACTTCTTAGTTTTAGTATCTTAAAACCTAATATGTCTCAAATGTTAAGATACTCTAAGTATTTTTCTTCCGAAGCAAAATTTTCATAAAGCTCAAGAATATCTTCCAAAGTCCAATTGGCTTCGGAAGTTTTTATAAAACTTCCAAAACACAAATTATCTTCGGAAGATTTTCGATTTCCAAGAAAACTACCTTTTTGGGCTCTTTTTCAAAGGTGGGATCGACATCCAAATTATAAAGTTTATCCTTTTGTATTAACTTTGTCTCATAAGTATTTCATATATTATATATATACACTCAATGGCTCCCCTTTTTTTAATTTCCTCTTCATCTACAAAATTCTCTAACCTAAATTCACCCACAAACCGCCTTATCATTTGCTCGCATTATAATACAAAAACATGGTACAAAAGAATGCCATCCAAAATAAGCCGAGTAGCTCATCAAAAGAATGCCATCCAAAATGCCATGCAAAAACATTATAATGCAAAAACATTGTAAAAACATTACAAAATATCGTTTAGCTCATCAAACCACTCCTTTAACGGTTTTGTATTATATATATATATATATATATATATCTATATATATATATATATATATATATATATATATATCATTTGAAAACTATAATCTTTAGAAATAATTACAAATTTGTTCTTACATTTCTTCACCATAAAGCTATTTACAAATGGCCAACCCTGATCCTAGAAACAACTAGATTTTTTCATGCATTTAAACAGGAAATAGAATCAAGTTGCTCTGTTAAACTTTGAGAAAGATCCTGGTTTCTCAAAGATTTATTGATTCTTCGCTCTATCCAACTACTTCACCTTCCTCACCAAAGATCCTCCACTATATGATGATCAACTGTTGGAGTTTTGGAGGCCCAGCCAAGAGGTCACTATGGATGAAGAGAATAAAATGTCTACCACAGTATAGGGAAGGATAATTTTCATCACTCCAGCCTCCATTAACACTCATCTAAGGCTGGATGATGTAGACGGCAATTTGTCCTTCCCAAAGTTTGATGTCAACTAGCGCTTCAGGTAGATGGACTATGAAAGTGATTACTATGTAAGAACCTTTAGAAAAAGGAAGGTCTCCTTCTAATAGAAGTAACTCCTCCATGTAGTCATTCATTGTCTATCTAACAAGCATGAAGGATAGGACCAAATTCCACTAGACTTTTACTTCATAGTCCATAGGATGGTTTAGGGGGTCAAGTTCAAGTACTCTTAGTTTGTTTATACAAATTTGCTTGCTAACTTAGACTCTTTAGAGTATTATATATTCCTACATATGTTCAACATATTCTTAACTATGAACTAGGCTCATAGTTAAGGGAAACGGATAATATTCTTAAATTGGGATAAATGAAGCCCGGTATCTTTATAATTTTGTAAAAACCAACTGTTGGCTTCTCTGGGGTAGAAACAACCCTTGTCCCCAAAAATGTTAGAGCTCAATGCTCAGGTGAAAACCTAGAAGCAAAAGCTAGTGTTGAACTCACACCTTCTATTTCTCAACCACCCAAACAGCCTTAAATAACCATCAGCTACACTAGAAAATCCAAACGAACCCCTACACAAGCTAATCAGCTTGTTCAGGCTCCTCTATCCTCACCCATGCCGAAGGAAGTGGACACTAGAGCTCCCACTTCTCCTGAGGAGCAAATCACTCCCGTCTCTTCAAGGATCATTGTTGAGGTTCCTTATTTAGTCTGATGAACTCACAACCCCAACAGGCTTAAGCCTTCACTCAGAGTCTTAAAACTCTAATGAAAAACCTTTAGGGAAAAGCCGCCATACCTAGCCTCTGGACCTCAACCAACCCATACCTAACCTTGAATTCTATGATGATGAATACATTGGATTCAATGAATACTATGAGTCTCCCTTCTTCACCCCTACTCAAGGAGAGATGAGTGTTTCTAAATCACCCATGTCTAGCCCACATCATCCGCCTACTACTGAGGTGGATCTCCCTGAACAAGTTTAGGAGATCCATATGAAAAAGGCTCTCATATCAACAAGTGATTATATTCTTAAGACCCCAGTCATGGCAACCCAATCTATTGACACTTCACCTGAAGTTTTCATGGTGTAGGGAAAATCCAACACCCAAGAAAATAATGCCTAGTTATGAGGAAGAACACTTCAGTCATATTCTCTCATCCCCTCGTGATTCTTCTAATGATGATGAGGGGAGTCTGAAACTAAAGCTATAAAAACTGACTAAAACCTACTCCAATGTAGTGACAAAGGTTATTCACCTGGAATCTCACGTGACTACCTTGCAAAAGAGGGTTAATGACCAGCAACTTGAGATCACTGATCTTAAGGGTAAGTTAGTTGAAAGACCACTTAGAAGGACTCAACTAGGTCCACAAAAACCTGTGGATTGATAGACCTAACCTCTAGATCACCTATGCAAGATGGTGATGCTATCAAAAAGGGGGAGAACATCCTAGTAATCACAAAATCTGGAAGTTCTTCTCATATGACTCACCAACTTTCCTTGCAATTGTCCATACTCAGCAACCTTCTCAAGTTCACATTGATATGGACTTGCTCATACAAAGTTTTCTTAGGGAGGGTATACAAAGGGCTCTGCCTACCTATCTCATCACACTGTTTATTCAATTATGGGGATGGAGGTATGACATGGATAAAAGAGCCTTGATAATCTCCAGATCTCAAGGGTAACAAGAAATCTTCAACTTCTCCAACCTGAGATTTTATGAGAGCACCTATTTAATTGATTTTCCACTTGTCAATCCAAGTCAAAATAGGCAAGCTGCAAGGTTTGTAGATAGGATTAAATATGGGGTGCTATAAAAGTTCAAGTTGAGATCCAAATTATATAGACAGAGGCTAGCAAGCAAGACTATTGTTTAACTTGATGTTGAGGTGGAGCCCCAAATTAGCTTTGAAGGAGACACCTTGCCTAAAGGCTTAGTAGTTAAGCCTGTGAACCTGGAAACGGTAACCTCTTCAGCACCCATTACCCTAAGTGAAGTATCAACTGGTGAAGGTGCTTCACAACCTCTCTCTGGCTAGAGCGTAAGTGTTGAACCAAGCAATAAAGGCTAAATCTCTCTCCATCCTAAGTTACCAAGGCCTATGAGTAACAAAGGAAAAAAGAAACTGACTTTTGAGGAGATTGAGGATGAGAAGAGAGAGCGAGAGGAAAATGTAGCTATGGAGAGAGTTCAAGTGGGTCCTCAAGCTTCATGGAAGCTGCAATCAGGGTTGCCGCTAGGCCAACCACTCAAGATGATGAGTTAAGGGCAGCCAAATTCAATTACTTGGGGACCAAGAAGTACAACATTGAAGAAATCATCTCTCTTCCCTTAGAAGAGCTAAATGAACTGGCTGAAACTGAGTTGGAAGAAAGGAGAAAGAAAAGACTCTGCAAACATGCTCCTACCCTCTCCGTAGTTCAAGAATATCCTAAAACAAAGATTGTGGCAACTGAGCAACAACCTCAGGTAAACAAGGAAACAAACAGACAAAATATAAACAACTACCTTAGTGCCACATGCCTCTATCAGGCATCTGCACTTCTTCTCTTATCCTATAAATACATAGAATTCGAGTACCTCAAGTAGCTTGAGCAAATAATGATAAAAGAACAAAAGGCTGCTAAGAGGAAGATGAGGGAAGAAGCTACAAAGTCAAGAGTCATCATCTAAAATAATCAAAAGAAGTATGTAAATAGACAAAGGATGATAAGCTTCTTGAAGCTGTATGGATTCTCGGAAGGAGGCTTGGTCCAATGTTTCTATCCACCATGGAGGAGCACATTAGAGTGATCAAGCTAAAGATTAAAAATGGTGAGCTTGTTAACTTGCATTCACCACCAAGTCAAGCTCCATCTAAAGTTGAGGTCAAGGTTGAATCCCAAGAGACAACACAACTTGGACCTAGTTCTTGACCATAGCCAACTTTATCTTTTGATCCACAATAATGTCCTGAGCCCTCTCCTTCTGAACTTATGAGGGGACTAAGAAAGATACACAAGAACAATCTAGTTCTAAAGGCCAATCTTTTTAGTTGAAGTCGGCCATGAAGAGGGATACTAAGAAGAAGAAGAAGTACAAGGCATCCACCTTTACACCTCAGGTCGAGTCAGAGCATCTCAAGGTAGCTCAAGAAGAGGCTACTCAACCAAGTCCAACACATGTAGAGCCTCTTATAGCTGGGAGGCCCATCCTTTCCTAGAATTTTGTTGCAAATCCAAAAAAATGGTATGCCATTAGAGATTAAGGAGGTCAATATGTTTACTTCTGGCAAGATATGCTTGATCTTGTTTTGCATGATCTCTATGACATGAGGAGATACTTTGAGAGTTTAAGGGATCCTAAATAAATGATGAAGAAAAGAATGGTCTTGATCCTAATGATGACTATGAATATATGAATAAACTACTATGTTTTGGTAGGATCAACCTAAGGGGAGTTTGTAGGTTTACACAAAGGTTGATGCAACCAAATCAACCAAAGAGCCCTCACCATGCATGCATGATGTGTAGAATAAAGTTAGTTAAAAACTTTAAAATAACTCAGAGAAAAAATGCTAAGTGTAAAATTTTCAAAACCCAAAGACCAAATCTTTCAAAGCCAAAGATGAAGTCTTTCGAAGCCAAAGACTGATTTCTTTCAAAGACAAAGAAAACATGTTTCGTTGATCACCTTTTGACAAAAAGCTGAACAACTTTCCACTGCCACTTTAAAGACTCAGTAATTTAGATAAGTTCGTTAAAATATACATGCTTTTGTCAACTATAGATTATGGTCGTTGGTCTGTAACTTTCTACTTTGTATCTTTTATACTTTTTGTAATATATTAGGATGTGAGCTATGGCATGTCATAGTCACAAGTCAAAAGGAAATTTGTCTTTTGCTTGTACATTGATCTGTTGTCTAGATTAGTGTTTCCAGTTGGCTTTCAAAGTATAGCTAGCTATAGGATGTAGTATAAAGTATCTCCGATTCTTGTATTTATCTTTATGCTTTGTAACACTTGTAATAGAACTTAAGAGCAATATAGAGCATTCTTGAAAACCATACTTATCTAGTTATTGTTCTTTGTTTTGTCTCATACTTACTTGTGTTCATAGTATCATCAACTTAAACCTGATTCCCTATTTAATCTATTAAGTGTTCTAAGTTTGTCCTCATTATGAAACTTATTGTATTGACCACCCTCACACAGTCCTGCAAGCTACCTAAATCTAATGTAATTGTCTATCTTGTTGTACATTTGAATCATAAAATATTTATTCTTATTGTTTAGATTTCATAGTATAAAGTCCTCACACTTATATTGTGGAGGCGAACTTTTCAAGCCAATTGGTTTATCTACCGATTGTATCATTTGTACTCAAACGATTAATCAAGTAAATACTTTGAAAAAACAAGTTTTGTGTTTATACTTACTCAAAGTATTTGTGTTTTGTTAGCAAGTAGTTAACTTAGATTAGGCATTCGTTATCAACTGCTCAAAAAACAACTTCTTATTAATTTAACATCTTTCGATCGAACACGCTTCTCGAGTAAAACTCGCTGAAAAATTAATCGATATGACATAAAACATTAAAATGGTGGCTTTACCATTAATAACAAAGCATGCAAATTATATGGTCATAGGTTTTGACTCCATTGCGGACCTCTATGGTCCAGGTGGAGGTCTACCACCGACCCCGCCACCAGCTTGCTCCTCATAGCTGCACATGGACCAAACTAGACCTTGGTGGCAGTCTAGTCTAGTGTTAAGTCATCCGATACGTGTCAAGATTCAATGATTAGTCATCAAACATGCATTCGCTTCTTTAGATTTCTTACTAGGTCATTTGTGGGCCATTATAGGAATGGTATCAGTCTGCTACAACATCTAATCTAAGTCTTCCAAATATTATTCCTTAATGAACCATTCACCCTAACCCCCCCACCTTAGATTTTTTTTATTTTTAGCAAACTTTTCTACTTTATAGGTTTTGCCCTTTAAATCCCACCAGGGATTGCTGCCTTCTAGATCCCACTAGTAGAGGTGATGCCCTTAGATGCCATTTACTTATGTGGTTCATGTTTAACTAGGATTATTATAGTTCTATTTCACTTGTGGAGTAACAATCCACTAGTGAAGATGCTATTACACTTGTGTAGATAAGATCCACTTATGGAGGTTCTATTTCACTTACTGTGTTATTCCATTTGTGGAGGTTTTATTTCAGACATATGGAGTTAAAATCCACTTGTGAAGGTTGTATTTCACTTATGAAGGTTATATTTTCACTTATGGAGGTTTTATTTTCACTTATGTAGATTTCACTTGTGGAGGTACAATCCACTTGCGGAGCTTCCATTTCTCCTACTTAGGAATAATTTCACTTACTTGGGCACAATTTCGATTAGTGATTTATAAGTTCACTTACTTATGTATAATTTTGTTCACTTAAGCACAATTTTTGTTTACTATTGTATAATGTCACTTATTTAGGTACACTTTCACTTACGGACAATTTTAGTTGCTCACATTTAAATCTACTTACTTAGGCGCATTCATTTTCAGCTTAGCATGAGTTTACTTTACTTACATCCTTTTCTACGTCTCATTTCAATTTAGTTCTTGACATTAACGAATGCCTGAATCTCCAAAACTATAGCTCTCGAACCAAGTACAACCCCAAACCTGCTACGCTAGAATATATATAAAAATTGCATACATGATTATCTATTACATTGAATTAAAAACTAATGTCTCTATAAAAAGTTTTACTATTAGAATACCATTCCCTATGATGTGGGTAAGCTTCCATCCATGTCAAATAGGTCCTCCTATTATCTCTTAGAACCTAATTTAGTCTGGCACGCATACTTCAAATCATCAAAGCTAAATAAGTTCTAGTTATACTTATAATGAATTGTTTGAGATTTTGAAACTATGCATAATCATGTAATATAATACTATGAACTTGACATAATAAGGAACCAAAACTACACATCAGAAATAATGGATCCTTTACATTATAGCTTTTGTTCTTTTCTCAATTATTCATCTAAGATATTGTAACACCCGGATCTTTTTTTTAAAAGTCAAGAAATAAGAATAAAAGCATGAAGGGCAATAAAGTCCAAGAGGAGGGACTAAAAGTGTCCAAAAAGGACAAAACTTTCAAAAGTTGGTGTAAAGGTGAGTATGGCCGCCCACCCTCACCTCACTTCACCATTTGTCTAGGTTTTAGAGAGAGAGAGCAGAGAATACTCTCGGATTGAAGAAGAAGGGGAGGAAGAAAAGTGAATTCAAGTTAAGAATTCAGGGTTTTTATGTTTTTATGTACGGTTTTAGCCCGTTATGTGATTATGTGCTTATGTGTTGTGTTTGTGCTCGTGTGTATGTGTTTGGATGTTATATCTAGGTGTTTTGAACTCTTTGCAAGCGGGTTAAAAGGAAGAACACCCAA
>CM046458.1:14794518-15025277 GCA_025506515.1 Flaveria trinervia | reverse complement strand
GGAACACCTCTACAATTGAGGGGGAGGAACACACGTACTTGAGAACCCACAGCACAGGGTTTACCACTTCTATCTCCTGGTGTAGATAAGGAGCTTAGAATATCTGGTGAGGCTGCCACATCCTCTGACTCAGCACATGTTCAGAATGAGGCTGGTAACATTGCTAAGACCTCACTAGAGGCAACAGCTGATGATGGACACTGTCCTGAGGCTAGAAGTCCCCAGTACCAAGCACAAGGGGCACTGCACAACTGGTCTACACCCAGTGCATGTAAATCCTGCTCTAAGCAGGAGGTCAGATGATTTAGCTTCGGCTGATGATGACCTGGGCTTTTTTCTACGATGTTCTTGCCCAGAACACAATCCTTGAAGAGAAGTCAGTAGGCTGCAAAACCTACTTGATCAACTCTCACAAGGAGAAAGACCATCTGCCTCTACCCACCCACAGATGGCACCGTCACTTGAAGGTTCCCCAAACACTGAGCCACTCCAAACTCAACCACCTGCCTCTGCTTCAGCCCTATTTCTCAGGAACAGAACCCTCCTGAGCAAATAGGTGCTGTACTTCAAAATTCCCTCCCTCTCATCACACCCATAATCCCTGATATTGTGACTAAAGCCATTGATGAGAGGCTTTCCTCACTTTACAGCCCTTGATTGATGCTGCTGTACAAAGACTCTTTCTGCGGTACAAACCCCTTCCTCCAATGCATCCAAAAAGGGGGAGAGTACTGCAGTGAAAGAAAGAAGAGAAAAGAACAGAGGAAAGAAGGAAGAGAAGCAAGCCCAAAGAGGAGAAATAAAAGCAACCTCTACTCACTTACAAGCGAAAGAAAGTGTGATGATCATACTGCTGAAGACAAATCCTTGGAGGAGCTGGTAAAAGAAGCTGACACTACACACAACCGATCCATGGATAAAATAATTGAACAACTCTTCAGGCAGGGGTTTGACACAGCCACACTGGATAGTGAGATCAGAAGGTTGGCAAGTGCAAGAGATACAAACCCGATGGGCAGGGTATGATGCTCTGGAAAAGAGAGATTGGAAATAATGATCCGCTTTATTGCAAAATACTTAGGAAGATCGTTAATGGAGATTCGCGCGTGGACCAGGGACAGCATTCTGGCTATAGCCACCAGAATCTGTCTGTCTGAGCAATTCAACAAAGGGATTATTGTGGAAGCCCTTGATGATGCTGGGGCTGGTAAAAGGTTAGAGATGGCTAAACTCACAAAGGCGAAACTAACTACAAAGATGCTGGATCAACCTTCCCTTCACCCACTCAAACAGAGCCTATCCCTCAAATCTCCCAACCAATCTCTAAGCCAAAATCCAAAACATCTTCATTCTCCAAAACCAATTCCTTCACCCACCCAACCATCATCCAGTGATGCACCCAGAAGGAGGAGAAGGGTGTGAGGATGAAGAAGAAGAAGAGGAGGAGGATGAAGATGATAGTCTGCCACTGTCTGCTGTTCTAAAGCTACCAAAACCCCGAAGTCAACCCATGATCACACCTGACTCTTAAAGGGAAATGGTCAGAGTCAAGATAGAAGAAGAAGAACAGCAGAAAACAGCACGATGAGCAACTGTTGAAGATGGTTGACAAGGAATTTCCTCAGTCATCATCCATTCAAGCCATGAAAGGGCATGCTCAAAGGCTGTACACTCTCAGGCACCTTTTCAGTATCAGAAGGAGAGAGTGAGAGTATGGCCAGACCCAGGGTGAGTTCTAGAATCCATAAAAGAACTATTCCACACAGATACAATGGCCAGGTACGAAAAACAATAGAGTCTACCATCATGTTGGCCATTGTAGTCTCACCTTGGGAAATCATTGATGAATTCAAGAAAGCTCACCAAGCAAAGAAGACCCCTCAAGCTTTACTAGAAAACAAGATGATTAAGAAGGGGTTGTTATATAAAAAGCTTGAAGACATCCAGAAGAATGAGCTCCAGTTACTCCTTGAAGGCAACCATCCTGATGAATTTGTATATAGGGAGGTAACTACGGTGGAGCTGAAAAATGGCAGGACCATGAAGTACTTATCAGAGTACTATGGTCCAGAGTTCTTCTTCGAAGGAGGAGTAGAAGAACTCTCTCAGGAGGAACAAGTTGTTCTCCTTGAGGCCTATGTTCGAGAGTCATACAGACTCATTATGGGGAAGTAAATCTCATGAATGGGATAACAACTCTGTGTCCAGTTCCCCAAAACAGAGTTCCATTCATACTCTGCCAAACAAATATCTGAGATTCTTCCCAGGTCGAAGCTTACATGGGTCATCTTCTCTACTGATCAGAAGGAAAAAGACCAATATTGCCAACAATAAGTGGGATAATAATAATTTAGAGGTTTGGCTGCATTGGTTCAGGGGGAGTTTGTTGGACCAAAAGAACCAATGAGCCAAGATCAGAAAACCTCTAAGTCCCACATGGTATCACAACAACTGCTGAAAGCCTCATCAGCAGTTTGACAAGTGCTGAAGACTTCAACAGCTGAAGATCAAGTGCTGAAGACTTCAACAGCTGAAGAACTAAAGTGCTGAAGTACAACAGCTGAAGAACACAAGTGCTGAAGCTGAAAGACCAAAGTACTGAAGTACAACAGCTGAAGAGTTTACAAGTGCTGAAGATCAACAACTGATGTACAAAGTCTGAAGACAAAGACTGAAGACATCAGCTGATGATATCTACTGAAGTCATCAGCTGATGAAACATCTGAAGGTCAAAGTCTGAAGATCATGTACAGAAGCCTCAGTAGTTTGTCACAACTGCTGAAGAGTACTTCATCAGTAGTTGTGATATCAGTAGTTTTTATTTCTAGTTTCAGTAGTTTTTTGTTTCAGTAGTTTTGTAAAACGACTGAAGAGCTTGTTCTTCAGTCGTTGTAGTTTCAGTAGTTTTATATTCTGTACTTAACACTCTGATATGTTCTCAGCAGTTGTGAACATTTCAGTAGTTTGTAAGAGTTAGTTATTTTGTATAGATCTGCCAGTTGTCACTTTCCGTGATAACAGCAGCGATTGCACTCTATATAAGGAGTGTCAACCTATTGTAATGAATGAATGAATGTTTTGAATGATTTGATTAGAAATATTCTATATCTATAAACATTCCTTGAAATCAGAAATATATATTCTCTCACTATAACCGTATGTGCTCTTAATGCACAAGTATTGATTACTTGCTACAATTTGTCCATTCCTGTTCGTATTCCGCTGCTTTGAACTCAATACATCAAACTTGTGATCGCTGATCCTGGCAGTAGAGGTGAGAAAATGACTGAAAGGTTGGTATTAGTCATCAGTAGTTTTAAACCGACTGTTGACATGGTATACCCTTTCAGACGTTGAAACAGTGAAGTCGTGGTTTAGGCATCAGCAGTTGAAAATACTGAAGACCATGGTTTTGAATTAGATGATGAAACAACTGAGGACTTGGTGTTTGTCATCAGTAGTTGTGTACTACTGAAGACAGTGGTTTTGTCATCAGTTGTTGTAAACAGTGAAGACTTGGTGTTAGTCATCAGTAGTTATAAAACTACTAAAGACATGGTTTAATGAAAAAGCAGTTGTAGAAACAACTGAAGAGAAGATCTCTTCAGTAGTTTCGTCAATTTTATCCTTTCAGCTGTTTCATACTATCCTCAACATTATCAGACTTTGCATCTGCTTTTCAGGTGTTTCATAGGACGTCAGTACTTATCTGTTGTACTGATTTCAGTAGTTGTAACTACATCAGTAGTTGTAACTACATCAGTAGTTGTAACTACATCAGTAGTTGTAACTACATCAGTAGTTTAGAACAGATAAAGTATCAGTACTTGTGAGGCATTTAGCCGTCAGTAGTTATAAAACTACCGAAGGTGAAAGGATCATCAGTACTTATATGTGACATGGTTACCAATGATCACCAGTACTTTTTACTGAAATCATCAGTAGTTGTCACTTATTCTAGCTGCAGCATACCAAGCTTAACACAAGGTTTTGGAAAGTAGAACTATCCAAAGGCTTAGTAAAAATATCTGCAAGCTATCAGCACTAGGCACAAACTTAGGATCAATCAGACCTTTTCAAAACAATCCCGAATAAAGTGATGTCTGATCTCTATATGTTTGGTCCTAGAGTGCTGGACTGGATTTTTGACAATACACAGAGCTGAAGCACTATCCATTAATAATGGAGTCTAGTCTCTGTAATGCCATAATCCAGAAGTTGGTTCTGAAGCCAGAGTACCTGAGAAGTACAACTTGCAGCAGCAATGTACTCGGGTTCAGCAGTTGATGTAGCAAGATGTTTGTTTCTTACTCTGCCAAGAAATCAAACAGTTGCCTAGGAATTGACAACCACCAGAAGTTGACTTTTAACTTGCACCCTATAGCATTATCTGAAAAAGCAACTAATTTGCAAAAGTGTCCAGTGGAATACCATAAACCTAGGGATTGTGTACCTTGCAAATATCTAAAGATCCTCTTGACTGCAATCAAATGAGACTCTTTAGGAGCAGCCTGAAATCTGGCACAGACACAAGTAGCAAACATGATATCTGGTCTAGAAGCTGTTAAACATATCAAGGACCCAATCATACATCTGTAAAGTGTTTCATCAACAACTTTACCTTTCTGATCTGCATCCAGTTGTGTGGGTTGCACATGGGAGTAGAACAGGGCTTACAGTTTTGTAAATCAAACTTATTCAAAAGATCTTTTGTATATTTGGACTGATGAATAAAGGTTCCATCAGCCTTTTGTTTAATTTGCAAGCCTAGAAAGAACTGTAATTCTCTCATTGCACTCATTTCAAACCTCTTTTTCATTAATGTTGTAAAATCATCACACAACTGGGGATCAGAGGATGCAAAAATGATATCATCAACATAAATCTGAACAAGTAGCTTATGCTGATCCACCTTCTTAATAAACAAAGTTTTATCAATGGAGCCTCTAGTGAATTATTCTTAAGAAGAAAAGTGGAAAGTGTCTCATACCAGGCTCTAGGAGCTTGTTTCAACCCATAAAGAGCCTTATCAAGTTTATACACCCATTCAGGATGTTTATTATCCTCAAAAACTGGTGGTTGACACACATAAACTTCTTCCTTTATTTGACCATATAAAAATGCACTTTTGACATCCATTTGAAAAACTTTAAGATTGTGGAATGCAGCATAGGCTAAAAACAATCTAATGCCTCTAGTCTGGCTACAGGGGCAAAGGTTTCATCATAATCAATACCTTCTTCTTGTGAAAACCCCTGTACAACCAGTCTAGCCTTGTTTTAACAATAAGCCCATTTCATCAGTTTTATTCCTAAACACCCATTTAGTGCCTATTGCACACTTACCTGGGGGAAGAGGAACCAGTTCCCACACTTGCTGTTTCTTGAACTGAAGTAGCTCAAGCTGCATGGCTTCAACCCATCCATGTCTCTCAAAGCAACATGATAGTTCTTTGGCTCTAGCTGACTGATGAAGAGAGCATAGAAGCAGAAGTTAGACAATTGACTTCTTGTTGAAACTCCAGCATTGATATCACCAATAATTGAGACATTGGGTGATTCTCAGTTCATGATAAACAATGAGATCTGTGCAAGTGTTTGTAGGACCTTCAGCAGTAGCAGATGTTGATGCAGACTCTTGAAACCAAGAATTGGATGGTAACTCAAAAGATGTAGAGGAATTAGAGATCTCATCAGCATTTGTTATGGATGGAACTGCTGAAGCTACAGGAACATCAAATTTAGCAGACACAGGTAGTTGGTCACTAAACTTGAATAGGTGAGTATTGATATTATCATCATCATCATCAATACCACCAGGTGGAAGACATGCTGCAGAAGATGATTTATCCACATGATCTACAACAGCTGGAGGTTGATAAGGAACATATTGCAGTATGTCCAAATCAAACAACTCCACAGGGTTTTGTGGAATCTTGTCCTTTGGAGATTCATTAAACTTCACATGCAAAGTCTCTTCAATATCTTTGTCTGTAGTTGAAGACTCTGTATGCTTTGCAAGTAGATGAATAAACAAAAAAGTACCCTGCATCCACCTTAGGATCAAATTTTTGGAGTTGATCCTTTGTGTTGAGAATAAAACAGGACACCCAAATGCTTTGAAAAATGAAATAGAGGAGCCAAGTGATGGAGAACTTCATATGGAGTCTTCATCAACCTCTAATTTACTAAGACTCTATTCTGCACATAGCAAGCTGTGTTACAGCTTCAGCCCAAAAGGTCAGTGGCAAACCAGAGTCAGCCAGCATGGACCTTGCAGCTTCAATTAGGGTCCTGTTCTTTCTCTCCACTACTCATTTTGTTCTGGAGTCCTTGGTATGCTAAACTGCCTTTTGATTCCCTTTGAAGATAGAAGTCATCAAGTGTATGGTTTCTGAATTCAGTTCCATTGTCACTCCTAATACACTTGACTGGAAGGGAATACTGCTTCTCAACATACAACACAAAATGAATAATCTTCTGAGCAACCTCATCCTTTGAATGTAGAAAGAAAGTCCATGCAAATCTGGAGTAATCATCCATAATTACCAGACAGTATTTCTTCTTTGCCATGCTCATTACTCTCACAGAACAAATAGATCCATATGCAGTAATTGCAAGCAGGCAGTGGACTTAGGCTCTTCAATAGGAGGGAATGAGACTTTGTGTTGTTTCCTTTTAAACAAGCAGTGCAGGTTTCATCACAGTGGAACTCCTTTAATGGTAAGCCTCTAACTAAACTATTGTGGATTAGCTGATTCATGTTTTTGAAATTAACATGACCTAGCCATCTGTGCCACAGTTTAGATTCTTGAGAAGAGGCTTTGGAAAATAGGCAAGGATTGCCTCTGAGATCTATTTTCTTGGAAAGATCTAAGGCATACACTCTTCCTGTCCTGTTGGGTCTCAGGAGAGTGTGATCATCCAACACCTTATCAATCAAATGCAGAACTTTGGATGACAGAATCCTACAGTTCTGACTGGTGAAAAGAGCAACATGGCCTTTATCACACATTTGACTGACACTCAAGAGATTGTACTTGAGATTTTCCACATGATTAACATCATCAAACTTTATTTCTCCATTGGAGACAAAGCCGTTGCCAATGATGTAACCCCTAGCATCATTGCCAAAAGAAACAAACCCCTTCTTTCCTTGAGAGTAGTAATGAAGAAGAGAGCTGTTCCCAGTCATGTGCATAGATCCCCCACTGTCTACATACCAGATGCTACTTTGGCATGTTGAAGAACCCTGCAATAATAAACAATCAGTTAGTTTTAGAGACCCAAACCTTTTTGGTTTTGGGTCTGGTCTCATCAACAAATGGTAAACTAACAGGTTTATTGGAAACAACAGCCTGAGAGGAAGAAGATGGTAAAGAAAAGGAATCCTTTGGCTTGGACCTCCTTTTCTGTGGTTTCAACATAGGAGCATCTAATTGGTTAACTCTTCCAATAGATGTTGAACCATCATAACCAGCCGTGTCTGATTTTGTGATAAAGCTTTCAGCTCATCAGACACATTGCCAGTGGAGTTTGATAAGTTCCTATGTTGCACCTTCTTCTTCTAAGCAATCTCAGCTGTTACTGTTTAACCCCTTCCTTTTTGGATTTCTTTGTGGACATAAGGGTTACAGGATTTGATGTTGCTGATACAAATGTGGTCTTAAACTCAGTTTTCATTTTACCATTTTCTCTTTAATTTCCTCTTTATGTTTGAGTTTGGATCCTCTTTTGTACCAGCAATCATCTGTAAGATGATTGAACAAACACATACTTCACATGGTTTCTTCTTCATCTTATGTTGATCATCAACTAAAGAGGATGAAGCAACTAAAGACTTGCTCTTCAGTGCTTTGGAAGCATTGTTTGCTTTCTTGACTTCCTCTTTAGTAGTCTTCAAACTCTTTCTACTGACAATTTTCTTCTTTTCAGTACTGACAGTAGTTGGAGTTTGAACTTCAGGTGTTAAATCTTGCTCTCTGGTCCTTTCAGGACTTTTAGAATTAACTCCTGAGTTGATCAACTCATTGATCATATGAGTGTCAGCAGTGGAACCATCAACATCAGCTGATAGGTTCTGAGAGGGCTTGGTGCTGACTCCTACTTCTGATAGTGCTGAATCAGAAAGTAGATCACATGATGAAATGGATTGGTTATTACTCTCACCATCAGATTCTACCTCTGCTCTGGGAGTAAAATCTGTAGGTGGAGCAGTGTGATTGTAACCAATGCCAAACTTCACATTGGAAGCAGATTGCTTACTAAGAAGCATTTCAAAACCTTTGCATGATTGTACCCATCGATCACACTCTACCTGGGTGACTGCAAGGGTTTCCTTGAGATCTTTATACTTCTCTAGAAGTATCTCTTCCCTAGCCTTATCATCAGTTATTTCACATTTAAGTTTGTAAATCTCATCATTCTTATCATTAAGCACAGACTCAAATTCAGCTTTGCTTTTGGAAATTATTTGTTCTAGCTCAATGGTCTTGTTGATTAAAGCTACATTTGCTTCTCTAATAGATGCAAATGCTGCTATACATGTTTCAGAACACAATTTGGCTTTTGCCTCAGAGGATACCTGTGATACCTTTGGTGTAGAGGCATTAGTGGATGAAGTATCAGCAGAATCCAAAGCCATAAGAGCTAGATTTCCAAAGGGACTTTCACCACCATGTTGACCAGCACCTGAGAACAGTTGTTCATGACCAGACAAGTCATCTGGTAAACTGCTCCAGTCGTCAACTCCTGGGGTGAAGAAGCTGTGTTGTTGAGGTTGAGTTTGTTGATGAGATTGGGAAGGTTGTGGTTCAGCCAATGCTTGTGGTTGTTGTGCAATTAGAGCTTGAACAAGATTTGGTTGAGGCATATAATAGCAGGGATAAGGATATGACATTTGACCCTGGGTAACAAAGTATGCAGGAGACCTAGGATGTGAATGATGACCAGAACCAGCAGTATGTTGCCCTCTGTTTTGTGGACTAGTACTAGGAAAAGTCACAAAGGGTGCAGAAGAGTTAGATCCAGTTGATCTACACTCTCTTGCAAAGTGTCCCAGCCTTTGGCATTTGTGACACCTCAACTTACTCTTGTCAAAACCAACTTTGGTTTTGCCAGAGAGTCCAGGAAATTTCCTGCCAGTTCTCTTATAGAATTTTTGAGATATGATATTAATCAATGCCATTTGGCTCAGAATATCCATCTCTTCTAGATCATCATCAGCTATTCCTTTCAAATCATCCATAATGAAGCATAGATTGTCACTATTACTAACAGAATGACTCTCAATACCAACAAATGCATGATCAGAACTATTTGAAGAGAAATCAATATGCTCATCATAATTGCTTTCAGATACAGCATATTCTGACTCATGACCAACCAAGGCAGTATTCCCTGGTACAAAGTCATCAGTGAGCTTTCCTGATGAGAACAGTTTCCTCTTCTGCTCTATCTCTCTTTCGAATGTAAGCAGTTCCCATGAAGTTGGGTGAGAGATAGACTATCCAGATTTGCACTGGAGCGTAGGAAAATAGTGTATGTGTCCCATCTCTCAAGAAGTGATCTGAGGAACCTGTTATTCATCTGGCTATTGGTGTATTCCTGTTTCACCATTTTCAGCTCAGAGATCAAGCAGGAAAAACGCTCAAACTGTTGAGTTAGTGTCTCACCCTTTCTATGAGAGAATGTCTCATATTGTTGGGCAAGGATTTCTCTATTGTTTGCTAAGACCTCATCTGTGCCACCGAATTGTTCCTTCAGGGCATTCCAGAGATCATGAGCAGTTTCATGATGCATAAGCCCTGAATAGATTTCATTAGGCAGTGCCATGGCCAGAATTCCATGGGCTTTAGCATCAATCTCAAATAGTTTCCGATCTTCATCAGAGTATTGTTCCTTCTTCTTCGGAACCATTTGATTGGTTTCCGGATTGTTCACCACAGGCTTATGTGGTCCATGTACCACAGATGTCCAACAACCTGAACTGTTAACAGACAGGTGATGAAGCATTCTTCGCTGCCATATGTTATACTCGGTCCTAACCAACATCAGGGGCTTGGTTGAGGAACCGGTATTGTGAGGATCATTAGAAGGAGTAGTCATCTCAGATTCAATCAAATTCAATTAAGCTAAAACAGATTTAGAACAAAACACAACAACCAATTGAACCAAGAGAGATCTCAGAATAAATGAACGAAAGCGTCAGAAATTCAATAATCTATAACCAGTTCTTGCGAATATGCTAATTCAATCAAACATAGATATCAATTAGTAGTTTCAATGATCAATTGTTAGATCGATCAATGATTAACCCGCTCTGATACCACTTGTGAGGATCGGTGATCTACGTTTGATTGATTAGAGAGTAAAGCAGCGGAATTCTAACAGTGAATTAGCCAAATCGCAAGAACGAAAAGATATTCAATGAAGAACAATAACGGTTATAGATAGAGAGAATTCTGCAAATAAATTTCATTCAATATTCGCTTTCGTGGTAACACAATGTCACACTTACAATTAGGTCGACACCTCTTATATAAGAGATGTGACGTCTGCTGATGTCACTTGATAGTGACATCTAATAGAATTATTCCAACTGAAACACAACTACTGAAGATGTCAAAACAGCTGACATCTTCTTACAAAAATACTAAGTGTTATTAGTTACTACAACTGCTTAAAAACATAAAACTACTGATACTACAACGACTGAAGAACAAGCTCTTCAGTCGTTTTACAAAACTATTGAAAATAAAACATAAAACTACTGATATCACAACTACTGAAGAAGTACTCTTCAGCTGTTGTGACAAACTACTGAAACTTCAGTACTTGGTCTTCAGACTTCAACTTCAGACGTTTCATCAATTGATGAGTTCAGTAGATATCATCAGCTGATGTCTTCAGTCTTCGTCTTCAGACTTTGTACACCAGTTGTTGATCTTCAGCACTTGTAGACTCTTCAGCTGTTGTACTTCAGTACTTGGTCTTCAGCTTCAACACTTGTGTTCTTCAGCTGTTCAGCTTCAGCACTTGTGTTCTTCAGCTGTTCAGCTTCAGCACTTGTGTTCTTCAGCTGTTGAGCTTCAGCACTTTAGTCTTCAGCTTTTGAAGTCTTCAGTACTTGATCTTCAGGTGTTGAAGTCTTCAGCACTTGTTGAACTGCTGATGAAGCCTTCAACAGTTGTTGTGATATCATGTGGGACTTAGAGGTTTTCTGATCTTGGCTCATGGTTCTTTTGGTCCAACAAAATGCAAGAAGGATGACCAAGGTGTCATTATCAGGAACAAAGCTCGATAGGTGGTTTAGGGTTTTCGCCAAGTCGAGGGAGTTGATTACAATGAGGTGTTTGCACCCGTGGCACGGATGGAAGCCATTCGTATATTCCTTGCCTATGCATCATACATGAAGATTAAAGTCTATCAATTATATGTGAAGAGTGCATTCCTTCATGAGGAAATCAGAGAACAGTCTATGTAAGTCAACCGAGGGATTTGAAGATCCGTATCATCGAGATAGAGTCTTCAAGCTCGACAAGGCTTTATACGGGCTTCATCAAGCTCCAAGAGCTTGGTATGAGAAACTCTCTACTCATCTTGTGAAACACGGCTTTCGTAGGGGAGTAATTGACTGCACGTTGTTCATTAAAGAGAAAGATGGTGACCTACTGCTCGTACAGATATATGTTGATGGCATAATTTTCGGTTCAAAGAACGAAGAGTTACACAAAGAGTTGAAGGAGTTATGAAGAAAGAGTTTGAGATGAGTGCTATGAGGGAGATGAAGTTCTTTCTCGGGCTACAGGTGGATCAAACATCAAATGGGATCTTTCTACATCAGACCAAGTACGTAGGAGACATTCTCAATCGCTTTGACATGGAGAATGAATCTGCTGCTGGTACTCCACTTGCTACGAATCACGACATAGCACCTGATGAAAATGGAGATCTTGTAGATACCACGATGTACCGAGGAAATCTCACTGCCTCAAGACCTGATATCATGTATGCTACGTGTTTATGTTCTAGATATCAGGCTAAACCTAAGGTCAATCATCTGATCGGGGTCAAAAGGATTTTTCGCTATCTAAAGGGTACACCCACACTTGGGTTGTGGTATCCTGATGATGATGATTTTGAGCTCACGGCGTATAGTGACTCGGATTACGGAGGCTGCAAGATGAACTACAAGTCTACATCCGTAGGTGTCAGTTCTTTGGGAGAAGACTAGTGACTTGGCAGTGTAAGAAACAGACATCGGTTGCATTGTCCACCTGTGAAGCCGAATATGTTGCTGCTGCAAGTTGCTGTTCACAAATCGTCTGGATTCAACAGCAAATGCGGGGTTACGGTTTAAGGTTCTCCTTACTCCTATTTGTGTTGATAACTCTGCTGCAATTGCAGTAACTAAAAATCCGGTCCAACATCCTAAGACCAAACATATCGGTATTAAATGCCATTTCATACGAGACTGTTTTGAAAAGAACTTAATTGATGTGGTAAAAATTAATACTGATTTTCAACGCGCTGACCTCTACACTAAAGCCTTTGAAACCACGTTTTCAATATTTGATGGGTTTGTTAGAACACAAGAAAACAGTTTAACCTTTTAAACTTTCTGAAAAACGCAGCGGAAGATAGACATTATAACATGTTTATAATCTGAAAATTTTGTGTTCTTAATGATGTTTTAAGATGGAAAAACAAAACCAAATCAAAAGGATCATTAATATGTGAATGAACAAGCTATGAACATATGTTAAACTACATAAAATCACAGCCACAATGAGCTGTGATTACTACCTCTTTGTCCAGCTGAAAATCGACCAAAATAGGATGATAACATGCTAGAAAATCGCCAAGGCTCCAAGGAAGGACCCCTCAAGCTAGTATACCCCAAGCCTCCTTGCAAACACCTCTTCTTGCTAGGGAGATGACACCAAAACAACCACAAAACCCTCTTCTTGCTGCTGGCCAAAAATTTAGAGAGAAAAGTGGGAGGTTTTTGTCTATTGCATGTGAAGAGAGAAGTAAGAGATCAAAGGGGACAAGACTTAATAATGTGATGTGTTCAAAGAAAAATGTCCAATGACAATCAAGGGGGGGGGGGCGAAATTTTTGAAACCAAAAGGGTTTCCCCCTTTTAATTTGAACACATACACACATGTTAAAATGTCTTGTAACTAGACATACAATTAACCATTTAATTGTATGTACAAGTTATATAACTTATACAATTGATCATTTATCTTTATAAGTTATATTCTCTCATTATTATTTGGTGTCATCTAACCAATTTAATAACACATCAAATAATATTATTGAACAAAATATCCTAATAAGTTGTTCCCTCTCATATGCAACTTATTTAGAAAACCCATTTTCTAAATTGGTGTAAATATTTAATTGCATGATCATATCATCAATTAAATATTAATTGGTGTTTGCTAAGCTTGTTATTGGGTATAACCCGACTTGGATCATTACGTACTAACCACATCAATATTCTAAGTGTCTTGGGCACTCAGAATCCTACAATCTCCCACTTGCCCAAGATTCATAGAAGATTGATGCAAGCAGTAAATACCGCCTAACAACGGTTTACTACCCTTAATACGCATGTCTTATAGCCATTCAATAACATCATCCCTTTCAAGTACCCTACTTTAAATGATTTAGGTGAATCAATCATCTATCCTTTTGTTACAGATGTCATGTTAAATCCAAGGACACAGAATGATCATTCCTTGTTGATTTAACTTAATCAGGCCTTAGACATCTAACTCTCAACGAATAAGAGGAACAAATTCCATCTCGACTACATACGTTTCTCACAAACACCTCGTGTCATACCTGAACATACCCTTATGTGCTGTCCATTATTTTAGGATAGTGAAGAAGATGCTCAAGGTATAATACTTGGTGAATATCAAAACCCAATATGTATCTCAGGTCGGAGGATACCAAATGATATTCGCCTTTACTCAAATTTACTTATGATCAATCAATAAGATTCCATGTAGTAAAATTTGAGATGCGGGTTAGTCCAATATTTGCATCCCATAAATATTTATGAACCTTGGTAGCAACCCATTGCTCTATATTCATCCTTATGAATATCAACCAATCCAAGTTCATAATAATCTTACCCTCACACTTGTTCCCATAAGTATGAACGACTACGGACATTTAGAGTAAACAATTTACTCATGGATTAAACATGCTAAATTGGAACATTAATTGAAACATTATAACCAAATAATTTTATTCAAATAATAAAGAGTTCCACATATCCAAATATAAAGTTTACAGATCAAATCCAATCACTAGAATATCGAAGTCCCATGGCACAAGTATGACCTTCATGCTTTGCCTTTTCAAGGAGCTTCGTGAGAGGATCCGCTATGTTTTGATCCGTGTGAACTTTGCGAATACATATCTTTCCCTTTTCAACTTCATCCCATATGTAGTTGAATCTCCGCTCAATGTGCCTAGTCTTTTGATGAGCACGAGGTTCCTTGATTTGAGCAATCGCACCCTCGTTATCACAAAAGATCTCTAGGGGGTCTTGAATGGAAGGGACAACCCCTAGATCGGCAATGAATTTCTTCAACCATGCAGCTTCTTGAGCTGCCAATGAGGCGGCGACGTATTCTGATTTTGTAGTTGATAGAGCCACCACATCCTGCTTGGAGCTCTTCCAAGAGACCGCTCCTCCATTCAGAATGAAAATATATCCCGATTGTGACCGAGAATCATCACGATCGGTTGGAAACTCGCATCCGTGTAACCTTTTACAACGAGTTCCTCATCACCAGATCCATAGATTAGGAACATATCCCTTGTCCTACTTAGGTACTTAAGTATGTTCTTAACAGCCATCCAATGACTGTTTCCAGGATTTTGCTGGTAACGGCTTGTCATGCTTAAGGCGCATGACACGTCCGGTCGAGTGCATATCATCGCATACATGATGGATCCAATAGCAGATGCGTATGGGATTGCCTTCATTTTATCTTGCTCATCCTTTGAGCTTGGACATTGAGTCGTACTCAATATCGTTCCTCTTTGAATAGGTACAGTACCTTTCTTAGAGTTCTCCATCTTGAACCTTTTCAAGATTTTATCAATATACGCACTTTGATTTAAACCAATCAACCGCCTTGATCTATCCCTATAGATCTTTATTCCCAGAATATAGGCGGCTTCTCCAAGATCCTTAATGGAAAAACAACTTCCAAGCCAGGTTTTTACACCTTCCAAGGTTGGAATGTCATTTCCAAATAGTAGTATGTCATCAACATACAATACTAGGAAAGTTATTGTGCTCCCACTAGCCTTCTTATTCACACAAGCCTCATCAGTGTTTTTGATGAAGCCAAATTTCTTTACCTCCTCATCAAAACGATGATTCCAGCTTCTAGATGCTTGTTTCAATCCATAGATTGATTTCTTTAATTTGCATACTTTTTTGGATTGACAAAACCTTCAGGCTGAACCATATAGATATCTACCTCAAGATATCCATTTAGGACAGCCGTTTTGACATCCATTTGCCAAATCTCATAATCATAATGAGCAGCTATGGCAAACAATATCCTTATAGACTTTAGCATCACAACAGGTGAGAAGGTTTCATCATAATCAACCCCTTGAGTTTGAGTGAAACCCTTTGCTACAAGTCTAGCTTTATAAGTATCCAAGTTTCCATGCATATCAGTTTTCTTCTTGAAAACCCACTTACTTCCAACTACTTTGGAATTAAGAGGTGGTACAACAACTTCCCAAACTTGATTGTCATACATGGATTGCATCTCAACGTTCATGGCCTCAAGCCATTTGTCACAATCCAAATTGGACACTTATCATGGTATGTGGTGGTTCATCTGAATTTTCCACATAGCATCCATCCATGAAAAATCCGTATCTTTCAGGTGGATTACTAGTTCTACCACTTCTGCGAATGTTTTGTGTGTATTGATCAACCATTTGATCATCTTCAACATCCTCATGTTGAGTGCTAGTTTCAACCAAACGTGCATCAGGTTGTGGTTCTTGATCTTCCTCAAGATCCACTATTCTACTGCTAGCTCCTTCCATAAGGAACTTTGCTTCTAAGAACTCACCCTTTCTGGCAACAAACACCTTTTGTTCCGGTAGATCATAGAAATAATATCCCATAGAATCTCTAGGATATCCAACAAAGATACACTTGGTGGATCGAACTTCTAATTTGTAATAAGAGGTGGTACAACAACTTCCCAACTTGATTGTCATACATGGATTGCATCTCAACGTTCATGGCCTCAAGCCATTTGTCACAATCCAAATTGGACACTTTATCATGGTATGTGGTTGGTTCATCTGAATTTTCCACATAGCATCCATCCATGAAAAATCCGTATCTTTCAGGTGGATTACTAGTTCTACCACTTCTGCGAATGTTTTGTGTGTATTGATCAACCATTTGATCATCTTCAACATCCTCATGTTGAGTGCTAGTTTCAACCAAACGTGCATCAGGTTGTGGTTCTTGATCTTCCTCAAGATCCACTATTCTACTGCTAGCTCCTTCCATAAGGAACTTTGCTTCTAAGAACTCACCTTTCTGGCAACAAACACCTTTTGTTCCGGTGGATCATAGAAATATATCCCATAGAATCTCTAGGATATCCAACAAAGATACACTTGGTGGATCGAACTTCTAATTTGTTTGGGGTGGGAGTCTTAACATAAGCTTCACAACCCCAGACCCTTAAGTATGATAGGGATGGAACTCTTCCATGCCATATCTCAAAAGGTGTCATTTCCACCTTTTTGGTTGGGGCCATATTTAAAATACTAGCTGCGGAGAGCAAAGCGAAACCCTAAAATGATAGAGGTAATGTGCTTCTAGCCATCATAGATCGGACCATATCCAATAAAGTTCGATTCCTCCTCTCAGACACACCATTATGTTGTGGTGTTCCAGGTGGAGTGAGTTGTGAGACAATCCCACAACTCCTAAGATGATCTTGAAAAGCATCACTTAGGTATTCACCTCCTCTATCGGTACGGAGAACTTTAATTGACTTGTTGAGTTGATTTTCTACTTCATTCTTGAAGATTTTGAACATTTCAAAAGCTTCATCTTTGTGCCTTAATAAGTACACATACCCATAGCGACTATAATCGTCGGTAAAGGTAATGAAGTATCTTTCACCATTCCTAGTCATTGGCTTAAAAGGACCACATACATCCGAATGTATGATTCCTAATAAATCTTTTGCCCTTTTGTTAGTCCCACTAAAGGGTGCCTTAGTCATTTTACCTTGTAAACAAGATTCACATACATCAAATGAATCACATTCATTTGTTTTTAAAAGACCATTTTTTTGAACTATTTTTATACGTTTCTTGTTTATATGACCAAGACGACAATGCCAAAGATAGGTATCATTCAAGTCCAACTTGAGTTTCTTGGTGTTACTTTGGTACAATGAACTATTTAAAGCGTTTTCATGAACCAATTCATAAATACCATTAATGGGAATTGCTTTAAAATAGAACATATCATTTAACGAAACATGAATATCATTTTCAACAAAAGATAATACATAATCATAATGTCTTAATTGGGATACAGAAATAATGTTCCTAGTCAAACTAGGAGCATACAAAATATTCTTCAAAATAACATCCAAGCCACTTGGAAGTTTTAGGATGTAGTCCCCACGAGCTTCAACTTGGACTTTGGTTCCATTGCCCGTGAAGAGACTAACATCCCCTTGATTGAAGTCCCTACTTCTTGTGAACCCCTGCAACAAATTGCAAATATGAGTTCCACATCCGGTATCCAATACCCATGTGTTAGAAGATGTAACATTAAGATCAGTATGAATCATGTATATTGTACCTGAGGTCTGCCCGGCATCCCTCTTGGCTTTCAACTCTTGGAGATGGACAGGACAATTCCTTGCCCAATGTCCAATCTCCCCACACTTGAAGCATGGGTCATTGGTAGCAACCTTTTGCTTCTTCTCCTGTGGTTTGGGTGGTACCCTTACCACCCCTTTCCCCTTTCCGAAGACGGGTCCCTTACCCTTGGCAACCTTTGCCTTGGGTGAGGGATAAGGCCTTTTCTTGTTCCCACCTTCATTGATGGTGAGAACGGGTAAAACCCTTTTACCCATGGTCGCCTCAGCCGCTTTGAGCATTGAGTGAAGCTCACCAATGCTCTTGTCCCAAGCATTCATGTTGTAGTTCAACACAAATGTCTCGAACTTCTTGGTAAGCCCATTAATGATCAAATCTGTGGCCAATTCCTTCGAGACGGGACAATTAAGCCTCTCGAGGCGGTCAATATGACTTTTCATCTTAAGAACATAAGATGAACATATTGTTGTCGTCCATACGACATGCATGGAGTGCTCGAACCGTTTCGAAGCGCTCAACCGTTGCTTGCTGTTGGAACGTTTCCTTCAGCTGGGTTATCATGTCATAAGCTTCGTGATGTTCATATCCTTTTGGAGATCCGGATTCATGCTCGCTAGCATGAGACAAGACACTTGGACGAGTCCTCAGTGTATTTCAACCATCGTTGAAGGCCTCCTGATCATCCTTAGTAGGTTGATCGGGGATAGGTTCGTCTAAAACATATGATCCTTTCTCTTGCTTGAGAACGATTCTCAAGTTTCGATACCAATCAATAAAGTTGTTATGATTTAGAAGTTCTTTTGGAGGATCGCACGTAATGATTGGTTGGACGCGGATGAGTTATCATGATTTCATTGTTGGTGGTCATCTACAAAATTTAACAAAGGTCTATTTAGTATTTTTGATATTGCTATTTTTAATAATTAACGCCTTTTAAGGTCATTTTTATATTAAATCTAGAACCCAACATTACATTTAAATTGTGGTTAGGTGACCTTTATCCCACGATTTAAATTAATAAGATGGTCAACGATTGACGGTTGCAACCATTTGCAACTTCTAGAGGCATGGGATCGACTTAAAACATCATATGCAAAGTCGGCATGTTAATCCATCAACACCATTTGGAAACCATATTTAGGTGCGATCCATTTAACATGGTTTCCAAATCAAGTTATCCTACTTGCCACACGTGTGAGTTTACCCACATAAGTGTTAGGTGACCTTTATCCCACCAATGTGGTATCCCCACCTTAAATCACAAGTTCCCTCTAAATGGTTAGGTGACTTTATCCTTTAGAGTTTCCAAATGACTCAAGTGTTGTGCAAAAGGACGGTGTTAAGACTGTTTTCAAAAGTTTAGAGATTACTTAATTCTAGTTTTAGAAAACTCTATGTACTTGTATTTGCATGCTTTCAAATACAAGATACCCTATGGTTCTCTTTTAATAAAACTTCTTTTATTTTGAAATCATTAATCCTTTTATAACCTTTTATTAGTCACTTAATATTAGGAACCCAAAAATTCAGCTTGTTATGATAATTTATTTAGATTGTTAAGCATATCCTATAAACACAATCAACATAAAATGAATAATCAAACAAGCATATTCATACAACAACATGTGCATAACCATAGCCACTAAGTTGACTACACTTGTTGCCATCACAAGTGTTATCATAAGGTCTTTCCTAAGGGTTTACAATGACACATCATAGTGTCCATGAACTCCCACTTGATTCCACATCCAAATGCTTCAAGTGTACAGTCTTTGATGTCCATCTTTGGGTCTTGATCTTGTGCATCTTCCTTTTACAAATTTGTAAATACATTTTTCTAATAAAAAATGCACCTATTCTATTTATTACATACCAAATGAATAAATAAATACAACCCAAATGATAAACATAAATATTACAACCCAATTAATAATAAAACCACATTCCAATCATCCAAATAAAAAGGCCAAAGCTAGGTTATGCACACTAACATCTATTGATCATATCATCCAAACATATAATGAAACCCCACTTAAAACCACAATTTCATCAGCCAACATAAACTGAAATTTTGGTTTTAAACATTGTCCAAACAATCACATTTCATAATATATATCTTTCAAGATCTAATCACTAGCATGTGTGATATGACCTAGAAAGTTTGGGGAATCATTCATACAAAATATAGCAGCCCAAATCAGCCATAAAAGGTAGATAAGACTTCTTTAAAACCAATTTTATATAGACTATGACAAGCAATTTATCCACATAACCGGCTCTTGATGCCATTGATGGGTTTGTTAGAACACAAGAAAACAAGTTTAACCTTTTAACTTTCTGAAAAACGCAGCGGAAGATAGACATTATAACATGTTTATAATCTGAAAATTTTGTGTTCTTAATGATGTTTTAAGATGGAAAAACAAACCCAAATCAAAAGGATCATTAATATGTGAATGAACAAGCTATGAACATATGTTAAACTACATAAAACCACAGCCACAATGAGCTGTGATTACTACCTCTTTGTCCAGCTGAAAATCGACCAAAATAGGATGATAAGATGCTAGAAAATCGGCCAAGGCTCCAAGGAAGGACCCCTCAAGCTAGTATACCCCAAGCCTCCTTGCAAACACCTCTTCTTGCTAGGGAGATGACACCAAAACACCCACAAAACCCTCTTCTTGCTGCTGGCCGAAAATTTAGAGAGAAAAGTGGGAGGTTTTGTCTATTGCATGTGAAGAGAGAAGTAAGAGATCAAAGGGGACAAGACTTAATAATGTGTGATGTGTTTCAAAGAAAACGTCCAATGACAATCAATGGGGGGCGAAATTTTTGAAACCAAAAGGGTTTCCCCCTTTTAATTTGAACACATACACACATGTTAAAATGTCTTGTAACTAGACACACTAACCATTTAATTGTATGTACAAGTTATATACTTATACAATTGATCATTTATCTTTATAAGTTATATTCTCTCATTATTATTTGGTGTCATCTAACCAATTAAATAACACATCAAATAATATTATTGAACAAAATATCCTAATAAGTTGTTCCCTCTCATATGCAACTTATTTAGAAAACCCAGTTCTAAATTGGTGTAAATATTTAATTGCATGATCATGTCATCAATTAAATATTAATTGGTGTTTGCTAAGCTTGTTATTGGTATAAGCCGACTTGGATCATTACGTACTAAACACATCAATATTCTAAGTGTCTTGGGCACTCAGAATCCTACAATATTTGCTAGAGGTCAACGGCGTTAAAAAGAAAAGTGATGTTATTCCTGATGATGATCATGTGTAGTCCGATGTAGGTTAGTTAAATTTTTTTTCCTTTTATTTTATTGGTTTATTTTTAGTCTGTTTAATTTAAACTCATGTTATTTTGCTGGCTATTAAAATCCTAAAATAATTAAACCAGTTATGATTTTAGTATTTTAGGGGGAGAATAAGTCAGCAAGTTAACATTAAAAAAAAGGTAGAAGGAGTGGAAAGCTGATATAAGGAAGATCGTATCTGTGATACCGATTCAAACCCTTTGGAATATGATAGTACACAGGAACAAATCAAGAGGGACCGTGAAATTTTAATTTAGAAAAGGTGCAAAAGTTCAAAGTATAAGTCTGTTGTCTAAGCAATATAAAAGGGAAGATGATAGAAAAACTGGTAACTCTTAAGGTAACACAATGAGAGCAGACCTAGAGGTTGCTAGACCACAATTGATATGTCGGTAGATTCAACACAATAGATGATTAGACCTGACTGGTGATCTCAAGATCAAACTAAGTGGTTCAACTGACTGTGGGCTCCCATCTTATCACTGGTTACTAAATCAACTATATTCCAATAAGGGGAAATGAGCATGTAAACGCCACAAATGTGTGCGGATGACCATAAATAGAGGAAGCATGAAAAAATGAAATAAAAATGCTATCAAGCTAATGACTTATGTTATTGGTGCATTTGGTGCAACATAAAATTAAGTTGCTCTAACAGGAGATAGGTTGTGGTGCCTCTCTGCTGTGCGATGGCACTGACCTGAGGATAAGCATACCCTAGATATTCTAGAATTCATTGTTGTTTGCCGCCTCTCTGCTGTGTGATGGCACTGACCTGAGGACTGGCTTCTCTTTGACAGCTCTAAGAATAGTCTCTCCTTGTAATAATACCCGTAGACCGCTCAAAAGCTCCTAGGAATGTTGCTTACCATATAAGTGTGGGATCCACAAATGTTAGTTGAAATAATTAAACCTAAAACAATCACCAGTTGGGTCAAAAGTCTGTGTATGGATTTAAGTGGACAAACATATTGACAATCATTGTGACTGCAATTCTTGAAAGTTTGATTCAATGTGGTAATCTAAGAGCTTCAGTATGATTTCCTAAGTTGCAAATGACTCTGGATGAACACCAAGATTGAGCATCAAAAGATTTTGATAACAAGTCCAAATTGATTTGAACTGCCTGTATGATTCCAAAATGGAATTGGTCCAGGTATGGTCAATCTAAGTTAAAGTTGTCCATTCCGGAACCAAATCCGTAGATTTCCATCTCAGGACTTATCTCTCACAAAAAGCAAAAACAATTTTTATTTTTTAGTTTAATTTTCTAATTAGTCAGTCGTTTTAGGTTTGTTTTTTTGTCGGATTACATCAGGAAAATCAGTAAGGGATCAACTCACTAACAGGGTCATGTCTGAGATGACCACATATGTGTTAAAAGTTAAATCAGTCACGTCTGAGGTGATAAAAAGTTTTCAAGTCAAATGATCATGTCTAAGATGATCAACTGCTCATAACGTAAATTTCTGCAATTAAAGGGATTTTAAAACTTAAATATTCAAATTGGCAGAAAGTTTAATAAATATGACCTATTCGCATGAATGGACCAGCCTTATAGACCATCATACGATAGAAGCTATTCGTGACGGATGGACCATGAATATGGATTAGTCAACTGAATGGCCCATACGATTGGCCCAGTCGGATGATTAAGGGAGAATGAGTGAGTCGGTCGCACCGACTGAGATTCAGTCGGACGACTGAAGAAGGACGATTGAACCAATCGCACGACTGAAAGGTGCGTATGTGTTAGGATCAGTGATCTACGTTTGATTGATTAGAGAGTATAGCAGCGGAAATCAAACAATGAATTAGCCAATTCACAAGAACACAAAAGATATTCAAGGTAAGAACAAACGGTTATAGACAGAGAGAATTCTGCAAAAGATATTTCATTCAATATTCGCTTTCGTGGTAACAGAATGTCACACATACAATTAGGTCAACACCTCTATATAAGAGATGTGACGTCTACTGATGTCACTGATAGTGACATCTAATAGAATTATTCAAACTACTGATAGTTAACACAACTACTGAAGATGCCAAAACAGCTGACATCTTCTTACAAAAATACTAAGTGTTAACTGTCACTACAACTACTGAAAAGAAACTACTGAAACTACAACGACTGAAGAACATGCTCTTCAGTCGTTTTACAAATACTGAACAAAAAGAAAACTACTGAAAGGAAACCATCATAACAACTGAAGAATGCTTCTTCAGCTATTGTAACAAACTTGAAGGCTTCAGTACTTGTACTTGAACTTCAGCTGTTGATCTTCAGTACTTTGTTCTTCAGCTGTTGATCTTCAGACTTTGGTCTTCAGCTGTTGAAGTCTTCAGTACTTAGTCTTCAGCTGTTGAAGTCTTCAGTACTTTAGTCTTCAGCTGTTGATCTTCAGACTTTGTACAACAGCTGATCAAGTCTTCAGCAGTTGTTGTGATGTTGTAGGACTTAGAGGTTTTTCTGATCAGGCTCATTGGTTCTTTTGGTCCAACAAACTCCCCCTGAACCAATGCAGCCAAAACCTTTAAACTTATTGAAGATGTCCCACTTATTATGGCAGAAGGATTGGTCTTTTTGTCTTCTAGATCAGCTCAGAAGTGACCCTTGTAAGCACAGGCCTGGGAAGAAGTCTCAATGATCTGTTTGGCGAAGTATGAATGGGAACTCTGTCTTGGGGAACTGGACACAGAGCTGTTACCCCATCCATGAGATCTACTTCCCCACTATGAGTCTGTATGACTCTCTTGTATGGGCCTCAAGGAAGGTAATTTATTCCTCCATGGTCAGCTCTTCAGCACCTCCTTCAAATAATGATTCTGGCCCATAGTACTCAGATAGGTATTTGACCTGTTTCCCATTCTTTAGCTCCACAGTTGTTATTATTCTATAAGCAAATTCATCAGGGTGATTACCCTCTAGGAACAACTGGAGCTCATTCTTTCTGACTTCCTCAAGCTCTTATATACTAACCCCTTTTTCACAATTTTATTTTCCAGCATCTTCTGTGGGGTCAGGTTAGCTTTATAAGCTTTCTTGAAGTCATCAAGGATTTCCCAGGGTGATACTACAAAGACCAGTGAGATCACTTCATCTACAATCTTCTTCACTTGGCCAATGTATCTCTGTGGAATGTTTTTCTTGTGAATCCTATGAGACACCCTGGGATCAGGCCAATCCTCACTCTCTCCTCTCTTTTGTTTTGAAATGAATGTTTAGAGTGTATAATCTGAGAGCATGCTTCTTCATGTTGATGATTGAAGATGTGGCATCATATGCTTTGTCAACCCTCCTCAACAATTCCTCATCATGTTGTTTATGAAGCTCTTCTTCTTCTAGCTTCACTTTCACAATTTGTCTTTGAGTTTCAAGAGTAATTGTTGGAGAGTGACTTGTGGCCTTCGGCAACTGTATAACAGCTGAGAGTGACAGCCTATCTTCATCTTCATCATTATCTCGTCATCTTCTTCTAGCCTCAATACCCTTCTCTTCTTCTTCTGGGGTACATCATCGGCTATTGGTTTTGAGGGTAAGGGAGTTGGTTTCGTGGGTTGTGTTTTTGGTGGTTTTTGGGGTAAAGGGATTGGTTTAGTGGGTTGTTGTTTTGGTGGTTTTGGTGTGGGAATGTTGACAGGCTGTTCTAGCATTTTGGAGGTGAGTGTGGCTTTAGATCGCTTGGCTAGTTCTCCTGCTCCCAGCACCAGCTTCATTCAAAGCTTTAATAACTAATCCTTTAGTGTATACTTCAGATGACAGATCTTGGTGCTTATTGCCAAGATGCTATCCCTGGACCAAGCCTTGATTTCGATCAATGATCTTCCAAGATATTTTGCTATAAACCTGATCATGATCTCTAGCCTTTCTCTTTCTAACACATCATAACTTGCCCATCTAGTTTGGATTTCTTCAATCTCTAATCTTCTGATCTTAGAGTTAAGTTTGTCAGTGTCATGGCCTTGCCTAAACAACTGATCAATGATGTTATCCATTGATCTGCTGTGTTCGGCATCAGGCTCTTTCACCATCAGCTCCAAGGCAGTCTCCTTTTCATTCTTTCTTTTCTTTGATTTCTCCATGCCAGCTTCCTTCTCCTTCTCTTTTTCAGTCTCCACAACCACTCCTTCTCCTTTTCCACTTCTGTCACTTCTGTTTCTTTCTCTTCTCTTTCCTCTCTGCACTCCTCGTTCTTTTTGCTTTCACTGACTGAATCTCCCCCTTTTTGGTTGCAAGGTTTGATTGTCAAAAGCTTTTTTGCCCCACCCAACTTCCTCTATCAGGTTGTATTACTGAGGAAAGCCTCTCATCAATGGTTTTGATCACTATATCAGTGATGATAGGTGTGAGGAGAGGTAGGGAATTTTGAAAGATAGCAGCTATTTGCTTAGGGGGTTTCTGTTCCTGAGAAATAGTGCCAAAAGCAGACGCAGGTGGCTGAGTATTTGGGAGTGGCTCTGTGTTTGGAGACCTTCAGATGAAGGTGCCATTTGTGGGGTTTGAGTGGCAGATGGTCTTTGATCCTCAGAGTTTTGGCAAGCAGCTCTTTGAGTCTGCTCACCTCCTCTTCCAGGATGGTGTTTTCTAGGCTAACACATTGTAAAAGAAGCCCAGGTCATCATCAGTAGTTACTGAATCACCTGACCTCCTGATATAACCAGGATGAACATGCACTGAGTGTAGATCATTGTAGCATGTGCCCCTTTGTCTTGGAATTAGGGATTCCTGCCTCAGGACTATGTCCTTCATCGTAGTTGCCTCTGGTAAGGTCTTATGAATGTTACCAACTTCAGCCTGATCATATGCTGAAGCAGGAGAAGTGGCAGCCTCACCAGAATTTGAATCTCCGTTTCTACACTGAGATTGAATACGTTAACCCCTGTGCTGTGGGTGTCGGATCACTTTGTCCTCCCCCGCAATGGTTGGAGCTATCCCAGTTGTGATTGGTATCTGGGAGGGGGTGAGGAGTGCAACTGACTCAGCACTTGTGCAACAATTAATGTAGGACTTTGGGGGGCGTTGCATGTGGTGATTGGGTAGAAGCAGATTGCACCCGGGGTGAAGGTGCTCTTCAATGGTAACCCTCTCAAGTGAGATAGGTTCCAGCAGTGTGGATTCCCCCCTATTGGTTGCAACAGGATCCTATTGAGAGGATATACCTGCGGCTTTGGCAGGTTGAGTCTTTGACACAACTGGGGGGTTAATACCAGTATGTGTTTCCTGTGTTTGTGGTACAGGGGCATCCTCAGGGGACTCATCTCCCTGAGTAGCTTTTTTTGGCTTTTTGGATTTGGGTTTGGTGGGGACTTTGGATCTGGAGGTGTGGCTGTGGGTTCAACTGCGTGGGTTTTCGTAGCTTGGCAGCCTGTTTCAGTGTTTGGTCAGAGTTGTGCCTGGAGTATACTTTAGGCAATACAGCCATTGCAGGGACTCCAAGGCCAACAAGTCCCTCAGCTTTCAGCTGATTCTCTATGATGGCCATAATGAACCGAGGATATATAATCCATCGATTAGAATGGTTTTGAGGCCATATCCTTAAGTTCAAGAAAATAATTTCAGAAAAGTTTAAGTCTTGTTGATTAAGGATAGAGAATTATACCTGCTGCCACCTGGTAGACATTTGATCCCAAGAGGAAGTCTTAGGAGCTAAGCAAACATTACCATGTGAAAGATAAGACGTTCTGCATCATGGAAATGCTTCTTCAGGATGGTAGAGGCACTGAGGTTTCCCTGATATCCATGGTGGGCAAAGGATAAATCAGTTGTGCCCTTTGGATACCCAACGGGGAAAGTGGCATCATCCAAGTTTAGGGTTTGGGGAATGATTTTTGGAGTGATGACCACTTGATGGTGTTGACGAACGACTGGAGAGACTCGGTGTTGTTCTCCCCAGTTATAAGGGTGACGTTCGTCCAAAACTGGTGTAAGGATTCGGCATGAATGGTGGGATTTAGAAGGAAGGCCGTTTGGTAGGGAGATTGGACCATTAGATCAATGGCGTTATCGAACTTTGTCTAGAACTTTGGCCGAGACTTATCGAACTATGTCGTGGTTTGAGCTGCATGGTCGCCATTAATGAGAGAGAAGTTTTGGAGGTTTGAACGTTAGGTTTGAAAGGATGAAGCTCTGAAGGATTAGGTATTGGGTATTTATAGGGTAAGGGTTAGAAAACGACTGAAGGATTTGGTGTTATTCATCAATAGTTTAAACGACTGATGACATGGTATTACCCTTTCAGAAGTTGAAACAACTAAGTCTTGGTTTTAGGTATCAGCAGTTATAAAACTACTAAAAACCATGGTTTTGACTTCAGATGTTTGAAAACAACTAAAGTTGGTTTTAGTCATCAATAGTTGTGAAACTACTGAAAACCTTGGTTTGGTCTTCAGGGTTGTAAACAACTGATAACTTGGTAGTAGTCATAAGTAGTTGTAACTACTGAAGACATGGTTTTGTTATCAGTGTTGTAAACAGCTGATGACTGGTGTAGTCATCAGTAGGGTGAAAACTACTGAAGACATGGTTTTGTCATCAGTTGTAAACAGCTGATGACTTGGTTTTAGTCATCAGTAGTTGTAAAACTACTGAAGACATGGTTTTGTCATCAGTTGTTTAGGATGAAAAAGCAGTTGTAAAAACAACTGAAAAGAAAGTTCTCATCAGTAGTTTTCGTCAATTCTAGCCTTCAGTTGTTTCATACTGTCCTCAACACTTACTCATCAGCCTTTGCTGTTTTAAGTTGTTTCATAGGACATCAGTACTTATCTGTTTTTACTGACATCAGTAGTTATAACTACATCAGTAGTTGTAACTTTATCAGTTGTTTTAACAGAATCCGTACTATATGTGATATGGTCACTAATGATCATCAGTACTTATTTACTAAGATCATCAGTAGTTATCACTTATTCTAGCTGCAGCATACCAAGCCGTAACACTAGGTTTGGAAAGTTGAACTATCCAAAGGCTTAGTAAAAATGTCTGCAAGCTCATCAGCACTAGGCACAAACTTAGGATCAATCAGACCTTTTTCAAAACAATCCCTAATAAAATGATGTCTGATCTCTATATGTTTGGTCCTAGAGTGTCGGACTGGATTTTTGACAATGCACAGAGCTGAAGCACTATCCATTAATAATGGAGTCTTAGGCTCTGTAATGCCATAATCCAAAAGTTGGTTCTGAAGCCAGAGTACCTGAGAAGTACAACTTGCAGCTGCAATGTACTCTGCTTCAGCAGTGGATGTAGCAACAGATGTTTGTTTCTTACTCTGCCATGAAATCAAACAGTTGCCTAGGAATTGACATCCACCATAAGTTGACTTTCTAGTTAACTTGCACCCTGCATAGTCACTATCTGAAAAAGCAACTAATTTGCAAGAGTGTCCAGTGGAATACCATAAACCTAGAGATTATGTACCTTGCAAATATCTAAAGATCCTCTTGACTGTAATCAAATGAGACTCTTTAGGAGCAGCTTGAAATCTAGCACAGACACAAGTAGCAAACATGATATCTGGTCTAGAAGCTGTTAAATACATCAAGGACCCAATCATACATTTGTAAAGTGTTTCATCAACAGCTTTACCTTTCTGATCTGTATCCAGTTGTGTGGTGTTGCACATGGGAGTAGAACATGGTACAATTTTGTAAATCAAACTTATTCAAAAGATCTTTTGTATATTTTGACTGATGAATAAAGGTTCCATCAGTCTTTTGTTTGATTTGCAAGCCTAGAAAGAACTGTAATTCTCCCATTGCACTCATTTCAAACCTCTTTTTCATTAATTGGTAAAATCATCACACAACTGGGGATCAGAGGATGCAAAAATAATATCATCAACATAAATTTGAACAAGTAGCTTATGCTGATCCACCTTCTTAATAAACAAAGTTTTATCTATGGAGCCTCTAGTGAAATTATTCATAAGAACAAAAGTGGAAAATGTCTCATACCAGGCTCTAGGAGCTTGTTTCAACCCATAAAGAGCCTTATCAAGTTTATACACCCATTCAGGATGTTTATTATCCTCAAAACCTGGTGGTTGACACACATAAACTTCTTCTTTTATTTTACCATATAAAAATGCACTTTTGACATCCATTTGAAAAACTTTAAGATGGTGGAATGCAGCATAGGCTAAGAAAAATCTAATTGTCTCTAGTCTGGCTATAGGGGTAAAGGTTTCATCATAATCAATACTTCTTCTTGTGAAAACCCCTGTACAACCAGTCTAGCCTTGTTCTTAACAATAAGCCCATTTTTATCAGTTTGATTCCTAAACACCTATTTAGTGCCTATTGCACACTTACCTGGGGGTAGAGGAACCAGTTCCCACACTTGCTATTTCTTGAACTGAAGTAGCTCAAGCTGCATGGCTTCAACCATCCATTGTCTCTCAAAGCAACATGATAGTTCTTTGGCTCTAGCTAACTTTGAAGAGAGCATAGAAGCAGAAGTTAGACAATTGACTTCTTGTTGAAACTCCAGCATTGATATCACCAATGATCTGAGACATTGGGTGATTCTTCAGCTCTTGATAAACAATGATATCTGTGCAAGTGTTTGTAGAACCTTCAGAAGCAGCAGATGTTGATGCAGACTCTTGAAACCAAGAATTTGATGGTAACTCAAAAGATGGAAGAATCAGAAATCTTATCAGCATTTGTTGTGGATGGAACTACTGAAGCTACAGGAACATCAAGTTTAGCAGACTCAGGCAGTTGGTCACTAAACTTGAATAGGTGAGTATTGATATTATCATCATCATCAATACCACCAGGTGGAAGACATGCTGCAGAAGATGATTTATCCACATGATCTGCAACAGCTGGAGGTTGATAAGGAACATATTGCAGTATGTCCAAATCAAACAACTCCACAGGGTTTTGTGGAATCTTGTCCTTTGGAGATTCATTAAACTTCACATGCAAAGTCTCTTCAACTATCTTTGTTCTGTAGTTGAAGACTCTGTATGCTTTGCAAGTAGATGAATAACCAACAAAATACCCTGCATCCACCTTAGGATCAAATTTTTGGAGTTGATCCTTTGTGTTGAGAATAAAACAGGGACACCCAAATGCTTTGAAAAATGAAATTAGAGGAGCCAAGTGATCTAGAACTTCATATGGAGTCTTCATCAACCTCTGATTTACTAAGGCTCTATTCTGCACATAGCAAGCTGTGTTAACAGCTTCAGCCCGAAATGTCAGTAGCAAACCAGAGTCAGCCAACATAGACCTTGCAGCTTCAATTAGGGTCCTGTTCTTTCTCTCCCTTACTCCATTTTGTTCTGGAGTCTTGGGATGCTAAACTGCCTTTTGATTCCCTTTGAAGATAAAATTCATCAAGTGTATGGTTTCTAAATTCAGTTCCATTATCACTCCTTATACACTTGACTGAAAGGGAATACTGCTTCTCAACATACAACACAAAGTTGATAATCTTCTGAGCAACTCATCCTTTGAATGCAGAAAGAAGTCCATACAAATCTGGAGTAATCATCCACAATTACCAGACAGTATTTCTTCTTTGCCATGCTCATCACTCTCACAGGACCAAATAGATCCATATGCAGTAATTGCAAGCAGTAGTGAACTTAGGCTCTTCAATAGGAGGGAATGACTTTGTGTTGTTTTCCTTTTAAACAAGCAGTGCAGGTTTCATCACAGTGGAACTCCTTTATTGGTAAACCTCTCACTAAACTATGTGTGATCAGCTGATTCATGTTTTTGAAATTAACATGACCCAGCCTTCTGTGCCACAGTTTAGATTCCTGAGGAGAGGCTTTGTAAATAGGCAAGGATGGCCTCTGAGATCTATTTTCTTGGAAAGATCTAAGGCATACACTCTTCCTGTCCTGTTGGCCCTCAGGAGAGTGTGATCATCCAACACCTTATCAATCAAATTCAGAACTTTGGATGACAAAATCCTGCAGTTCTGACTGGTGAAAAGAGCAACATGGCCTTTATCACACATTGACTGACACTCAAGAGATTGTACTTGAGATTTTCCACATGATTAACATCATCAAACTTTATTTCCCAATTGGAGACAAGCCTTTTCCAATGATGTAACCTTTAGCATCATTGCCAAAAGAAACAAACCCCTTCTTTCCTTGAGAGTAGTCATGAAGAAGAGAGCTGTTCCCTGTCATATGCATAGATACCCCACTGTCTACATACCAGATGCTACTTTGGCATGTTGAAGAACCCTGCAATCGTAACAATTAGTTATTTTTGAGACCCAAACCTTTTGGCTTTGGGTCTGGTCATATCAACAGACGTTAAACTAACAGACTTGCTATGAATAACAGCCTGAGGGGATGGAGATGGTGAAGAAGAAGAATCCTTGGCATGGATTTTCTTCTGTGGGTTTCAACACAGGAGCATCTAATTGGTTGACTCTCCCCAATAGATGTTGAACCATCATAACAAGTTGTGTCTGATTTTGTGATACAGCCTTCAGCTCATCAGACATATTAGTGCTTGAGTTTGATGGGTTCCTGTGTTGTACCATCTCTCATTGAGCAACCTCAGCTGTTGCTTGTTTAACCCCTTTCTTTTTGGATTTCTTTTGGATTTTGGGGTCACAGGTTTTGATGTTGCTGGTACAAATTTGGTTTCAAACTCAGTTTTCATCTTATCCATTTTCTCTTTAATGTTTTCATTATGTTTGAGTTTGGAGCCCTTTTTATACCAGCAATCATCAGTAAGATGATTGAATAAGCCACATATTTCACATGGATTTTTCTTCATCTTAAGTTGATCATCTGTTGAAGAAGATGAAACTACTGAAGACTTGTTCTTCAGCAGTTTGCTATCACTACTAGCAGTTTTGTTCCCTTTAGTACCTGCTTTCTTGATATCTTCTTTAGTAGTTTTCCCACCCTTTCTACCTGCAGTTTTCTTCCCTTTAGTACATGCAGTAGTTTGGGCATGTTCTTCAGGTGTTATGACATTCTTTTTAGTACTTTCAGTACTTTGTGAAATATCACCTGGAGTGATCAACTTTTTGATCATGTGAGTGTCAGCATTTGAACCATCAACATCAGCTGATAGGTTCTGAGAGGAATTAATGCTTGACTTCTACTCTGAAATGGTGCTGTATCAGATAGTAGATCACATGATGAAAAGGATTGGTTATTTCTTTCACCATCAGATTCTACCTCTGCTCTGGGAGTAAAATATGTAGGAGGAGCAGTGTGATTATAACCAATGCCAAACTTCACATTGGAAGCAGATTGCTTACTAAGAAGCATTTCAAAACCCTTGCAAGAATTTACCCATCGATCACACTCTACCTGGGTAGTTGCAAGTGTTTCTTTGAGGTCTCTGTACTTATCTAGAAGTATCTCTTCCCTATCCTGCCTTATCATCAGTGATTTGGCATTTATGTTTGTAAATCTCATCATTCTTATCATTAAGCACAGACTCAAATTCAGCTTTTCTTTTGGAAATTGTTTGTTCTAGCTCAATGTTCTTGTTAATTAAAGCTACATTTGCTTCTCTAATAGATGCAAATACGTCTATGCATGTTTCAGAACAAGTTTTGGCTTTTTGCCTCAGAGGTCCTGTGATACCTGTGGTGTAGAGGCATTAGAGGATGAAGCATCAGCAGACTCCAAACCATAAGAGCTAGATTTCCAAAAAGACTGTCACCACCATGTTGACCAGCACCAGAGAACAGTTGTTCACGAACCAGAAAAATCATCTGGTAAACTGCTCCAGTCAACAACTCCTGGGGTGAAAAAGCTGTGTTGTTGAGTTGAGTTTGTTGATGAGATTGGGAAGGTTGAGGTTCAGGTATGCTTGTGGTTGTTGTGCAATAGGAGCTTGAACCGGATTTGGCTGAGGCATGTAATAGCAGGGAAAAGATAGACATTGGACCCTGGGGGACAAAGTATGCAGGAGATACAGGGTGTGAATGATGACCAGAACAGCAGGATGTTGCCCTCTGTTTTATGACTAGTGCTAGGAAAAGTCACAAAGGGTGCAGAAGAGTTAGATCCAGTTGATCTACACTCTCTTGCAAAGTGTCCAAGCCTTTGGCATTTGTGACACCTCAACTTACTCTTGTCAAAACCATCTTTGGTTTTGCCAGAGAGTCCAGGAAATTCCTGCCAGTTCTCTTATAGAACTTCTGAGATCTGATATTAATCAATGCCATTGGCTCAGAATATCCATCTCTTCTAGATCATCATCAGCTATTCCTTTCAAATCATCCATGATGAATCATAGATTGTCACTATTACTGCCAGAATGACTCTCAATACCACAAATGCATGATCAGAACTATTTGAAGAGAAATCAATATGCTCATCATAATTGCTTTCAGATGCAGCATATTCTGACTCATGACAACCAGGCAGTATTCACTGGTACAAAGTCATCAGTGAGCTTTCCTGATGAGGACAGTTTCCTCTTCTGCTCTATCTCTCTTTCAAATGTAAGCAGTTTCCGATGAAGTTGGGTGAGAGATAGGCTATCCAGATTTGCACTGGAGCGTAGGACAATAGTGTATGTGTCCCATCTCTCAGGCAGTGATCTGAGAAACCTGTTATTCATCTGGCTATTGGTGTATTCCTGTTTCACCATTTTCAGCTCAGAGATCAAGTAGGAAAAACGCTCAAACTATTGAGTCAATGTCTCACCCTTTCTATAAGAATGTCTCATATTGTTGGGCAAGGATGTCTCTGTTGTTTGCTAACCTCATCTGTGCCACCAAATTGTTTTCCTCCAGGGCATTCCAGAGATCATGAGCAGTTTCATGATGCATAAGCCCTGAATAGATTTCATTAGGCAGTGCCATGGCTAGAATTCCATGGGCTTTAGCATCAATCTCAACAGTTTCCGATCTTCATCAGAGTATTGTTCCTTCTTCTTCGGAACCATTTGATTGGTTTCCGGATTGTTCACCATAGGCTTATGTGGTCCATGTACCACAGATGTCCAATCAACCTGAACTGTTAACAGACAGGTGATGAAGCATTCTTTGTTGCCATATGTTATACTCAGTCCTACCCAGCATCGGAGGCTTGGTTGAGGACCAGTATTGTGAGGATCATTAGAAGGTGTAGTCATCTCAAATTCAATTAAGCTAAAACAGATTTAGAACAAAACACAACAACCAATTGAACCAAGAGATCTCAGAATAAATGAACGAAAGCGTCAGAAATTCAAATAATCTATAACCAGTTCTTGCGAATATGCTAATCAATCAAACATACATATCAATTAGCAGTTTCAATGATCAATTGTTAGATCGATTAATGATTAACCAACTCTGATACCACTTGTTAGAGATCACGTGTATACCAGATCAAATAGTGCGGAATCCTATTTGATTGGCGATCCAATCAGTGAGAACACACGAAGAATCAATCAAGGATTGAAACTAACGTTAGAAATCGATAAGGAATCGATCTAATGGTTTTTTATGAACTTGGAGAACGATTTGGAAGTTCTGGACGGCTAGGGTTCATCTGGATTCGTACTTGATCGAATGTTCTTGTTTTTCACGAATTGATTGTATTTATAGGTTGGCACTATTCAATCGTGCGACTGAACCATTAGTTTGGTTCATCGTGCGATTGAACCATGCATTGGTTCATTCATGTGACTGAGTGTTCAGTCGTGCGACTGAGCCAATCTTATGTTACAGTCGTACGACTGATCCAGTCTCCCGTTCAGTCGTGCGATTGAGTCAATCGTGTGAATTCTTCATGCTTATGGTTCATTGGCATGAGCCATTCGCATGAACTTCATTAAGTTTGAATGTTTTAATTATTATATAATATTATATGTAATCTTCAAGTAATCATAAACCCATCAATTCAGTCACGACTCATTAATGAATTATTAAACATTATAACCAACAAACTATCATATCAGTTCATTAATCATACCAAACAAGATCTATTACATCACCTAGCCAATCTAGGGACATACATGTATCAACAAACCCCCCTTGGACCTAGATCTCTCTAATCTCTTGTTTTCCTTCATTACCTTCTCATATTTCTTGTACTTGTCCTCTTGTGTGACTCCCGCGTGAATATCAAACGCGAAGCAAAGTCGTATAACATTTTGGACTGGAGGCTTGTACATGTCTTGTGTGTCATAGAACAATGGCCACTTGTATAATGTATAGACATCATTAGCAGACAAGTTAGTTATCCACATTGGGTCGAATACCCTGACAGTATCCATTTGGCCCCTTTGTTCAGAACAATGACAGCTTCAGCAGTTTCTCCCAATCATAGTACCACCATTTGAAGTGTGGTGAAGTCCTGTGGCATTTCCCTGAGAGGGATTCTCAACATAGTGCGAGGAGGACTTCCACTTCAACACAATCTTAGTTTCCCAGTAATGGCACCATCCAGACCTTCTAATCTACCTTGTAGGTTGTTGAGGTCCTAAATTAATCCACCTTGTGTGGTACTCTTTCTTTAGGGCAGTCTCAAACCAGCCTGACATCTTTCTCGGGTCAACATACATCACTCAATTTGGCCGCTGGTTGAGCTCAAATCTTTTCGAGTCTTTAGATCATGTGGAAATCAAGTACTCTATGCCCTTTTCCCTCTTAAAACGGCATAAACGTTAAGACTCAAAATAGCCCAGCTATAATCCTCTCCTGCCTGACACGAGATGTTTCTTGACACTTGTAGAACTTGGTGTAAGGCTCCCTCTTCGGTGCATCACGTTGGCTCTGACTTCTTTAAAAACTTCAGCCCCACTCCATCCTTTCGAATGTATACGTCATCGTTTGGAGGCTTGGGCTGTTCCTTCGTCTTTTCCTGCTTCCGCTCCTCTTTGTCTATTACCCAAACATATCACTAACTAGGTACTCACGCCATATTGGGCCCAAATTTACCCTTTTGTCAGCGTCGAGGGTAAATCTTCATGCAGCACTATCTTCAACCCAACTTCATCAACGTCATGTAGTTCGTCGTCACTGGTTTAAATCAACTGTTGAGCATACCTTGACATATCATCCGGATTGAGTCCTGAACATCTCTGCGTTGTCTCCGTGAGATAGGTCATGAATTATTTCACCTTCTTCAGGGTATACCTCACTGACCTTCTGACAATCCTTTGCAGATCAAGAATCATTGTGAGTTGAGACTTGGACCTTTTGAAAGGGGAGTCAATCAAACGCGATCTCTGTGTAACTTGGTCTGTTTGATTGTACCACATTTCACACGTCAAATGCAATAGTGCATATCCAAACAAAATGCCTTAACTTATATGAAACATTTAGTACAACATTGTTTTTCATACAGAATACAAAAAGGAAATAAATACCTAAACATCCACTATTTACTTTTATCTTGATGCGGGACTCTTCTGGTGAAGGTGCAGCAGCATAAGTGACCGGATCCTGTCTGTTTCTTTGTTCTCTTCTCTGCCCTAGGAGCTAATACGATTCAGCTGCTTCTCCTTCTTCAGTCCCTCTTCGGTCTGCACAAGACACCAATCTTCCGTTTCTCTTCATCAACCTCACTGTCACATCATTGACAGGATCAGCGATCACAAGTTTGATGTATTAGAGTTCAAAGCAGCGGAATACGAACAGGAATTAGACAAATTGTAGCAAGAAGTCGATGCTTGTATGCATTAAGAGCACATACGGTATATAGAGAGAATATATTTTCTGATTCAAGGAATGTTTATGATATGGAATGTTCTAATCAAATCATTCAATACATTCATCATTCATCCATCATATATTACAATAGGTTTCACTCCTTATATAGAGTGCAACAATCACTGCTGTTATCACGGAAAGTGACAACTGGCAGATCTAATACAAAATAACTAACTCTTACAAACTACTGAAATGTTCACAACTACTGAGAACATATCAGAGTTAGTTAGAATATAAAACTACTAATTAAAACTGAAACTACAACGACTGAAGAACAAGCTCTTCAGTCGTTTTACAAACTACTGAAACTAAAACTACTGAAACTAGAAATATAAAACTACTGATATCACAACTACTGAAGAAGTACTCTTCAGCAGTTGTGACAAACTACTGAGGCTTCAGTACTTGATCTTCAGACTTTGACCTTCAGATTTTCATCAGCTGATGACTTCAGTAGATATCATCAGCTGATGTCTTCAGTCTTTTCTTCAACTTTGTACATCAGTTGTTGATCTTCAGCACTTGTAAACTCTTCAGCTGTTTACTTCAGTACTTTGGTCTTTCAGCTTCAGCACTGTGTTCTTCAGCTGTTGTACTTCATACTTTGGTCTTTCTTCAGCTTGTGTTCTTCAGCTGTTGTACTTCAGCTTTGGTCTTCAGCTTCGCACTTGTTCTTCAGCTGTTGTACTTCAGCACTTTAGTTCTTCAGCTGTTGAAGTCTTCAGCACTTGATCTTCAGCTGTTGAAGTCTTCAGCACTTGTCAAAGCTGATGAGGCTTTCAGCAGTTGTTGTGATACCATGTGGGACTTAGAGGTTTTCTGATCTTGGCTCATTGGTTCTTTTGGTCCAACAAACTCCCCCTGAACCAATGCAGCCAAAACCTCTAAATTATTTAATCCCACTTATTGTTGGCAAAGTTGGTCTTTTTCCTTCTTGATCAGTAGAGAAGATGACCCATGTAAGCTCCGGCCTGGGAAGAAATCTCAGATATTTGTTTGGCAGGTATGAATGGGAACTCTGTTTTGGGGAACTGGACACAGAGTTGTTATCCCATTCATGAGATTTACTTCCCCATAATGAGTCTGTATGACTCTCGACATAGGCCTCAAGGAGAACAACTTGTTCCTCCTGAGAGAGTTCTTCTACTCCTCCTTCGAAGAAGAACTCTGGACCATAGTACTCTGATAAGTACTTCATGGTCCTGCCATTTTCAGCTCCACCGTAGTTACCTCCCTATATACAATTCATCAGGATGGTTGCCTTCAGGAGTAACTGGAGCTCATTCTTCTGGATTCTTCAAGCTTTTTATATAACAACCCCTTCTTAATCATCTTGTTTTCTAGTAAAGCTTGAGGGGTCTTCTTTGCTTGTGAGCTTTCTTGAATTCATCAATGATTTCCCAAGGTGAGACTACAATGGCCAACATGATGGTAGAATCTATTGTTTTTTCGTACCTGGCCATTGTATCTGTGTGGAATAGTTCTTTTATGGATTCTAGAACTCACCCTGGGGTCTGGCCATACTCTCACTCTCTCCTTCTGATACTGAAAGTGTGCCTGAGAGTGTACAGCCTTTGAGCATGCCTTTCATGGCTTGAATAGATGATGACTGAGGAAATTCCTTGTCAACCATCTTCAACAGTTGCTCATCATGCTGTTTCTGCTGTTCTTCTTCTTCTATCTTGACTCTGACCATTTCCCTTTGAGAGTCAGTGTGATCATGGGTTGACTTCGGGGTTTTGGTAGCTTTAGAACAGCAGAGAGTGGCAGACTATCATCTTCATCCTCCTCTTCTTCTCTTCTTCCATCCTCAGCACCCTTCTCCTCCTTCTGGTTGCATCACTGGATGATGGTTGGGTTGGTGAAGGAATTGGTTTTGAAGAATGAGATGTTTGGATTTTGGCTTAGAGATTGGTTGGGAGATTTGAGGGATAGGCTCTGTTTGAGTGGGTGGAAGGGAAGGTTGATCCAGCATCTTTGTAGTTAGTTTCGCCTTTGTGAGTTTAGCCATCTCTAACCTTTTACCAGCCCCAGCCTCATCAAGGGCTTCCACAATAATCCCTTGTTGAATTGCTCAGACAGACAGATTCTGGTGGCTATAGCCAGAATGCTGTCCCTGGTCCAAGCGAATCTCCATTAACGATCTTCCTAAGTATTTTGCAATAAAGCGGATCATTATTTCAATCTCTCTTTTTCAAGAGCATCATAACCCTGCCCATCGGGTTGTATCTCTTGCACTTCCAACCTTCTGATCTCACTATCCAGTGTGGCTGTGTCAAACCCCTGCCTGAAGAGTTGTTCAATTATTTTATCCATGGATCGGCTGTGTGTAGTGTCAGCTTCTTTTACCAGCTCCTCCAAGGATTTGTCTTCAGCATATGATCATCAGCACTTTTCTTTCGCTTGTAAGTGAGCAGGTTGCTTTTCTTTCTCCTCCTCTTGGGCTTGCTTCTCTTCCTTCTTTTCCTCTGTTCTTTTCCTCTTCTTTTCTTTCACTGCAGTACTCTCCCCCTTTTTGGATGCATTGGAGGAAGGGGTTTGTACCGCAGAAAGAGTCTTTTGTACCAGCATCAATCAAGGGCTGTAAAGTTGAGGAAAGCCTCTCATCAATGGCTTTAGTCACAATATCATGATTATGGTGTGATGAGAGGGAGGGAATTTTGAAGTACAGCACCTATTTGCTCAGGAGGGTTCTGTTCCTGAGAAATAGGGCCTGAAGCAGAGGCAGGTGGTTGAGTTTGGAGTGGCTCAGTGTTTGGGGAACCTTCAAGTGAAGGTGCCATCTGTGGGTTGGTAGAGGCAGATGGTCTTTCTCCTTGTGAGAGTTGGTCAAGTAGGTTTTGCAGCCTACTGACTTTCTCTTCAAGGATTGTGTTCTGGGCAAGAACATCGTAGAAAAAGCCCAGGTCATCATCAGCCGAAGCTGAATCATCTGACCTCCTGCTTAGAGCAGGATTTACATGCACTGGGTGTAGACCAGTTGGTGCATGTGCCCCTTGTGCTTGGTACTGGGGACTTCCAGCCTCAGGACAGTGTCCATCATCAGCTGTTGCCTCTAGTGAGGTCTTAGCAATGTTACCAGCCTCATTCTGATCATGTGCTGAGTCAGAGGAGGTGGCAGCCTCACTAGATATTCTAAGCTCCTTGTCTACACCAGGAGATAGAAGTGGTAACCCCTGTGCTGTGGGTTCTCAAGTGCACTGTGTTCCTCCCCCTCAATTGTAGAGGTTTCCCAGTAGTAAGTGGTTTCTGGGGAGGGGTGAGGAGTGCAGTTGAGTCAGCACTTGTGCAACTATTAAAGTTGGGCTGTGAGGGGCGGTTGTTTGGGGTGAAGGGATAGAAGCAGTGTGCACCTGGGGAGGTTGGTGCTCTTCAATGGCAATCCCTCAAGTGAGGAAGATCCCAGATATGTAGGTACCCCTTGTGTGGTTGCTGCAGGCTCCTGTTGAGAGGAAGCCTGAGCGGCTATGGCTGGAAGAGTCATTGTATCCACTAGGGGGTTGGACTAGTGGATATATCCTGCGTTTGTGTGTGCAGGGGCATCCTCAGGGGACTCAATTCCCTGAGTAGCCGTTTTGGGTTTCTTTTTGGTGGGTTTGGTGGGGACTTTTGATTTGGAGGTGGTGGCTGTGGGTTCCAGCTGCGTGGGTTTTCGCAGCTTGGCAGCCATTTTTAGTGTCTGGTCAGAGTTGTGCCGGGAGTATACTTCCGGCAGAACAGCCGTAGCAGGGACTCCCAAGCCAACAAGTCCCTCAGCATTAAGCTGGTTTGTAATGATGGCCATTATGAACCGTGGATATAGTATCCAACGGTTGGCAGTTAGTTTTTGAGCCATATCCTTGAGCTCCGAAAATATTATTTCTGAAAAGTTTAGTTTGTTGCTCAAGAATAGAATACATTACCTGCTGCCATTTTGTCGACATTTGATCCCAAGACGACGTCTTAGGGGCCAAACATACATTCACCATGTGAAAAATTAGGCGCTCAGCGTCATTAAAGTGTTTCTTCATGATAGTGGAGGCACTGAGATCGCCTTGATATCCATGTTGGGCAAAGGATAGATCTGTGGTGCCCTTCGGATATCCAGCAGGAGAACTAGCATCATTCAGATGAAGAATTGCGGATTATTGCAGGAGTGATGACTACTTCTTTGTTGTTGACGACCGACTGGAGAGATGGTGTGTTGTTCTCCCCAGTGGTAATAGTAACGTTCATCCAAATTGTTGAAGGATTCGGCATGTAGTATGGGATTCAGAAGAAATGCCGTTTGTATTGGGACTGAACCATAAGATCGATAGCAGTATCGAACTTAGTCCCATAGGCGATTTAGTGAGGTAGGCAACACAGTTGTGTCGCGGTTTAATTTGCATGGACGCCATTGAGAAAGGGAAGTTTTGGAGAGGAACGTTAGGTTTGAAGAAGATGAAGCATTGAGGATTAGGTCAGGGATATTTATAGGGTACGGGTAAAAAACGACTGAAGGATGTGGTGTTAGTCATCAGTAGTTTTAAACGACCGTTGACATGGTATTATCCTTTCAGACGTTGAAACAGCTGAAGTCGTGGTGTTAGGCATCAGGTTAGAAAACTACTGAAGACCGTGGTTTTGACTTCAGATGATTGAAACAACTGAGGACTTGGTGTTTGTCATCAGTAGTTATGAAACTACTGAGACAGTGGTTTTGTCATCAGCTGTTGTAAACAACTGAAGACTTGGTATTAGTCATCAGTAGTTATAAAACTACTGAAGACATGGTTTTGCTTCAGTTGTTTAGAATGAAACAGCAGTTGTACAAACGACTGAAGAGAAAGTTCTCTTCAGCTGTTTTCGTCAATTCTTAGCTTTTCAGCTGTTTCATACTGTCCTCAACACATTCATCAGCCTTTTTGGCTGATTTCAGTTGTTTCATAGGACATCAGTACTTATCTGTTTTTACTGATTGCAGTAGTTGTAACTGCATCAGTAGTTGTAACTACATCAGTAGTTTAGAACAGATGAAGTACTTCAGTACTTGTGAGACATTTAGCCTTCAGTAGTTATAAAACTACTGAGGGTAAAAGAGCTCATCAGTACTTATATGTGACATAGTTACTAATGATCATCAGTACTTATTACTAAGATCATCAGTAGTTGTCACTTATTCTAGCTGCAGCATACCAAGCCTTAACACCAGGTTTTGGAAAGTTGAACTATCCAAAGGCTTAGTAAAAATGTCTGCAAGCTCATCAGCACTAGGCACAAACTTAGGATCAATCAGACCTTTTTCAAAACAATCCCTTATAAATGATGTCTGATCTCTATATGTTTGGTCCTAGAGTGCTGGACTGGATTTTTGACAATGCAAAGAGCTGAAGCACTATCCATTAACAATGGAGTCTTAGTCTCTGTAATGCCATAATCCAAAAGTTGGTTTTGAAGCCAGAGTACCTGAGATGTACAACTTGCAGCAGCAATGTACTCTGCTTCAGCAGTTGATGTAGCAACTGAGGTCTGTTTCTTGCTCTGCCAAGAAATCAAGCAGTTGCCTAGGAATTGACATCCACCAGAAGTTGATTTCCTGGTCAACTTACACCCTGCATAGTCACTGTCAGAAAAAGCAACTAATTTACCAGAATGTCCAGTAGAATACCATAAACCTAGAGATGGAGTGCCTTGCAGATATCTAAAGATCCTCTTGACTGCAATCAGATGAGACTCTTTAGGTGCAGCCTGAAATCTAGCACAAACACATGTAGCAAACATAATATCTGGTCTAGAAGCTGTTAAATACATCAAGGACCCAATCATACATCTGTAAAGTGTTTTCATCAACCACTTTACCTTTCTGATCTGTATCCAGTTGTGTGGTGCTGCACATGGGGTAGAACAGGGCTTACAGTTTTGTAAATCAAACTTTTGCAAAAGATCTTTTGTGTATTTGGACTGATGAATGAAAATTCCATCAGCCTTTTGTTTGATTTGCAACCCCAGAAAGAACTGTAATTCTCCCATGGCACTCATTTCAAACTTCTGTTGCATCAACTTTGTAAAGGCATCACACAACTTTGGATCAGAGGATGCAAAAATGATATCATCTACATAAATTTGAACAAGTAGATTATGCTGCCCAGCTTTCTTAATGAATAAAGTCTTATCTATGGAGCCTCTAGTGAATTGTTTTCCAGAAGAAAGTTTGATAATGTCTCATACCAGGCTCTAGGAGCTTGTTTTAACCCATAAAGAGCCTTATCAAGCTTATACACCCAATTAGGATGTTTATTGTCCTCAAAGCCTGGAGGTTGACATACATAAACCTCTTCTTTAATTTTTCCATACAAAAATGCACTTTTGACATCCATTTGAAAAACTTTAAGGTTTTGATAAGCAGCATAAGCTAAAACAATCGAATTGCTTCCAGTCTGGCTACAGGGGCAAAGGTTTCATCATAATCAATACCTTCTTCTTGTGCAAACCCCTGAACAACCAGTCTGGCCTTGTTCTTAACAATAAGCCCATTTTCATCAGTTTTGTTCCTAAACACCCATTTAGTGCCTATTGCACACTTACCTGGAGGTAGAGGAACCAGTTCCCACACTTGCTGTTTCTTGAACTGAAGAAGCTCAAGCTGCATGGCATCAACCCATCCATTGTCCTTTAAAGCAATGTGATAATTCTTTGGCTCTTGCTGACTGATGAAGAGAGCATAGAAGCAGAAATTTGACAATTGACTTCTTGTTGATACTCCAGCAGTGATATCACCAATGATTTGAGACATAGGGTGATTCTTCAGATCTTGATACACAATGAGATCTGTGCAAGTGTTTGTAGCAGGCTCAGCAGTAACAGATGGTGATGGTGAATCATTTCCTTGAAACCAATCAGTGGATGGTAATTCAAAGGAAGTTGAATTCGAAGAGATCTCATCAGCATTTGTTGTGGATGGTGCTACTGGAGCTACAGGAACATCAGGTCTAGCTGAATCAGGCAGCTGATCACTAAACCTGAAGAGGTGAGTACTGCAATCATCATCATCATCAGCAGTACCACCAGGTGGTGAACTGTTGACAGGAGCAACAGCAGGAGTTTGATAAGGAACATATTGCAGTATGTCCAAATCAAATAACTCCACAGGGCTTTGTGGAATCTTGTCCTTTGGAGATTCATTGAACTTAACATGTAGAGTTTCTTCAACCATCTTTGTTCTGCAGTTGAAGACTCTGTATGCCTTGCAAGTAGATGAATAACCAACAAAATACCCTGCATCCACCTTAGGATCAAATTTATGGAGTTGATCCTTTGTGTTGAGAATAAAACAGGGACACCCAAATGCTTTGAAAAATGAAATCAGAGGAGCCAAATGATGGGACTTCATATGGAGTCTTCATCAACCTCTGATTTACTAAAACTCTATTTTGCACATAGCAAGCTGTGTTGACAGCTTCAGCCCAAAAGGTCAGTGGCAAACCTGAGTCAGCCAGCATGGACCTTGCAGCTTCAATGAGGGTCCTGTTCTTTCTCTCCACTACTCCATTTTGTTCTGGAGTCCTTGGAATGCTAAACTGCCTTTTGATTCCCTTTGAAAGATAGAAGTCATCAAGTGTATGATTTCTGAATTCAGTTCCATTGTCACTCCTAATACACTTGACTGGAAGGGAACTGCTTCTCAATATACACACAAAGTGAATAATCTTCTGAGCACCTCATCCTTTGAATGTAGAAAGAAAGTCCATACAAATCTGGAGTAATCATCCACAATTACCAGACAGTATTTCTTCTTTGCCATGCTCATTACTCTCACAGGACCAAATAGATCCATATGCGTAATTGCAAGCAGCAGTGGACTTAGGCACTTCAATAGGAGGGAATGAGACTTTGTGTTGTTTTCCTTTTAAACAAGCAGTGCAGGTTTCATCACAGTGGAACTCCTTTATTGGTAAGCCTCTGACTAAACTATTGTGGGTAAGCTGATTCATGTTTTTGAGATTAACATGACCAAGCCTTCTGTGCCACAGTTTAGATTCTTGAGAAGAGGCTTTGAAAATAGGCAAGGATTGCCTTTGAGATCTATTTCTTAGGAAGATCTAAGGCATACACTCTTCCTGTCCTGTTGGCTCTCAGGAGAGTGTGATCATCCAACACCTTGTCAATCAAGTGCAAAACTTTGGATGACAGAATCCTACAGTTTTGACTGGTGAAAAGAGCAACATGGCCTTTATCACACATTTGACTGACACTCAAGAGATTGTACTTGAGATTTTCCACATGATTAACATCATCAAATTTGATTTCTCCATTGGAGACAAAGCCCTTACCAATGATGTAACCCCTAGCATCATTGCCAAAAGAACAAATCCCTTCTTTCCTTGAGAGTAGTCATGAAGAAGAGAGCTGTTCCCAGTCATGTGCATAGATCCCCCACTGTCTACATACCAGATGCTACTTTGGCATGTTGAAGAACCCTGCAATAATAAACAATCAGTTTTTTAGAGACCCAAACCTTTTTGGTTTTGGGCCTGGTCTCATCAATAGATGGTAAACTAACAGGTTTATCTGAAACAACAGCCTGAGAGGAAGAAGATGGTGTAGAAGAGGAGTCCTTTGGCTTGGACCTCCTTTCTGTGGTTTCAACATAGGAGCATCTAGTTGGTTAACTCTACCCAACAGATGTTGAACCATCATAACCAGCTGTGTCTGATTTTGTGATAAAGCTTTCAGCTCATCAGACACATTGCCAGTGGAGTTTGATAAGTTCCTATGTTGCACCTTCTTCTTCTGAGCACTCTCAGCTGTCACCTGTTTAACCCCTTCCTTTTTGGATTTCTTTGAGGACTTAAGGGTTACAGGATTTGATGTTGCTGATACAAATGTGGTCTCAAACTCAGTTTTCATTTTTACCATTTTCTCATTAATTTCTTCTTTTTGTTTGAGTTTGGAACCTCTTTTGTACCAACAATCATCTGTAAGATGATTGAACAAACCACATACTTCACATGGTTTCTTCTTCATCTTAGGTTGATCATCAACTAAAGAGGGTGAAGCAACTGAAGACTTGTTCTTCAATGCTTTGGAAGCATTGTTTGCTTTCTTGACTGCCTCTTTAGTAGTCTTCAAACTCTTTCTACTGGCAGTTTTCTTCTCTTCAGTACTGACAGCAGTTGAAGTTTGAACTTCAGGTGTTAAATCCTGCTCTCTAGTCCTTTCAGGACCTTCAGAATTAACTCCTGAGTTGATCAACTCATTAATCATGTGAGTGTCAGCATTTGAACCATCAACATCAGCTGATAGTTTCAAAGAGGGCTTGATGCTGACTGCTACTTCTGATTGTGCTGTATCAGAAGGTAGATCACATGATGTGATGGATTGGTTATCACTCTCACCATCAGATTCTACCTCTGCTCTTGGGGTAAAATCTGTAGGTGGAGCAGTGTGATTGTAACCAATTCCAAACTTCACATTGGAAGCAGATTGCTTACTAAGAAGCATTTCAAAACCTTTGCATGATTGTACCCATCTATCACACTCTACCTGGGTAACTGCAAGGGTTTCTTTGAGATCTTTGTACTTCTCTAGAAGTACCTCTTCTCTAGCCTTATCATCAATTATTTGGCAATTCAGTTTATAAATCTCATCATTTTTATCTTTAAGCACAGACTCAAACTCAGCTTTGTTTTTGGAAATTATTTGTTCTAGCTCAATGTTCTTATTAATTAGAGCTACATTTGCTTCTCTAATGGAAGCAAATGCTGCTATGCATGGTTCAGAACATAATTTGGCTTTTGCCTCAGAGGATACCTGTGATACCTGAGGTGTAGAGGCATTAGAAAATGAAGTATCAGCAGACTCCAAAGCCATAAGAGCTAGATTCCCAAAAGGACTGTCACCACCATGTTGACCAGCACCTGAGAACAGTTGGTCATGACCAGACATGTCATCTGGTAAACTGCTCCAGTCAACAACTCCTGGGGTGAAGAAGCTGTGTTGTTGAGGTTGAGTTTGTTGATGAGATTGGGATGGCTGAGGTTCTGGTAGTGCATGAGGTGTGTGCCATAGGAACTTGAACTTGATTTGACTGTGGCATGTAATAACAAGGTACGGATATGGCATTTGACCCTGAGGAACAAAATATGCCGGAGATTGTTGTTGAGGATGATGACTAGAAGTGACAGGATGTTGCCCTCTGTGTTGTTGACTATTGCCAGGAAAAGTCACAAAGGGTGCAGTGGAGTTAGATCCAGTTGATCTACACTCTCTTGCAAAGTGCAAGTGTCCAAGCCTTTGGCATTTGTGACACCTCAACTTGCTCTTGTCAAAACCAACTTTGGTTTTGCCAGAGAGTCCTGGGAATTTTCTTCCAGTTCTTTTATAGAACTTCTGAGATCTGATATTTATCAGGCCATTTGGCTCAAAATATCCATCTCTTCTAAGTCATCATCAGCAATCCCCTTGAGATCATCCATAATGAAGCATAATTGTCATTATTACACCCAGTAAACTGACCATCAACACTCACAAATGCAGAATCAGAAGTGCTTGAAGAGAAATTAATATGCTCATCATACTGGCATTCAGATGAAGCATATTCTGACTCATGACCCACCAAGGCAGTGTTGCCTGGTACAAAGTCTTCAGTGAGCTTTCCAGATGAAGACAGCTTTCTCTTCTGTTCTATCTCTCTCTCAAACGTGAGCAGTTTCCCATGGAGTTGGGTGAGAGATAGTTTGTCCAAACTTGCACTGGAGCGTAGGACAATAGTATATGTGTCCCATCTCTCAGGCAGTGATCTGAGAAATCTGTTATTCATCTGAATATTTGTACTCAAGTTTGACCATTTTTAGTTCAGAGATCAAACAAGAGAACCGCTCATATTGTTGAGTCAGTGTCTCACCCTTTCTATGAGAGAATGTCTCATATTGTTGGGCAAGATTTCTCTATTATTTGCCAAGACCTCATCTGTTCCTCCAAATTGTTCTTTCAAGGCATTCCAGAGGTCATGGGCAGTTTCATGATGCATTAGCCCAGAATATTTCATTTGGCAGTGCCATGGCCAGAATTCCATGGGCTTTTGCATCAATTTCAAGCAACTTCTTATCCTCATCTGAGTATTGCTCCCTCCTCTTCGGAACCATTTGATTGGTTTCCGGGTTATTCACCATAGGCTTGTGTGGACCATGTACCACTGATGTCCAACAACCTGCGCTGTTAACAGACAGGTGATGGAGCATTCGTCTTTGCCATATGTTATACTCATTCCTAACCAGCATTGGTGGCTTGGTTGAGGAACCAGTATTGTGAGGATCATTGGAGGGAGTAGTCATTTTCAGTTCAAAAACAATTTAATTCAAGCTTTTAAAAGTTTTACACAGACCACAACAAACTCAATGAAAACAAGAAAAGATCTCAGGATGAATGACCAGAAATACAGAAAATTCAATCTCTATAACCGTTTCTTGCAAAAACAAAAGCTAATTCAATCAAACTTAGATCTTGAATAGCAGTTTCAATGATCAATTATTAGATCGATCAATGATTAACCTGCTCTGATACCATTTGACAGGATCAGCGATCACAAGTTTGATGTATTAGAGTTCAAAGCAGCGGAATACGAACAGGAATTAGACAAATTGTAGCAAGAATCGATACTTGTATGCATTAAGAGCACATACGTTATAGGGAGAGAATATATTTCTGATTCAGGAATGTTTATAGATATGGAATATTTCTAATCAAATCATTCAATCATTCATTCATTCATCCATCATATATTACAATAGGTTGTCACTCCTTATATAGAGTGCAACAATCACTGCTGTTATCACGGAAAGTGACAACTGGCAGATCTAATACAAAATAACTAACTCTTAACAACTACTGAAATGTTCACAACTACTACAACTACTGAGAACATCAGAGTGTTAAGTACAAATATAAAACTACTGAAAACTACAAACTACAACGACTGAAGAACAAGCTCTTCAGTCGTTTTACAAAACTACTGAAACATAAAACTACTGAACTAAAATATAAAACTACTGATATCACAACTACTGAAGAAGTACTCTTCAGCAGTTGTGACAAACTACTGACTTCAGTACTTGATCTTCAGACTTTGACCTTCAGATGTTTCATCAGCTGATGACTTCAGTAGATATCATCAGCTGATGTCTTCAGTCTTTGTCTTCAGACTTTGTACATCAGTTGTTGATCTTCAGCACTTGTAAACTCTTCAGCTGTTGTACTTCAGTACTTTGGTCTTTCAGCTTCAGCACTTGTGTTCTTCAGCTGTTGTACTTCAGCACTTTAGTTCTTCAGCTTCAGCACTTGTGTTCTTCAGCTTTGAACTTCAGCACTTTAGTCTTTCAGCTTTAGCAGTTGTGTTCTTTAGCTGTTGTACTTCATACCTTTTGGTTCTTCAGCTGTTGGATCTTCAGCCTCTTGATCTCAGCTGTTGAAGTCTTCCAGCACTTATCTTTCATCGTGGTGAATGTCCTCAGCCCTTGTCCAAACTGATTTGATAGGCTTCACAGTTGTTGTGAGACCATGTGGACTTGAGTTTTCTTAATGCTTGGCTCATTGTTGCTTTTGGTCCAACAATCCTCCTCATCATCTCTTCATTATCTCCTGTTGCCATCCTTTATCCTTTAGAGTTCCTCCTTTGATCCTTTCAATTTTAGCAAATGGTCCTCTTAGCTTGTTCCAACTCCTCTATCGTGCTTACCCTGCTTGACACTTGCACTCGAGTTGTCCCAACTGAGTGTTCGAGCAGCCAATGCTGGGCTCTCCTCAATTACTCGATCCCTGGCCTCTGCTATTTATGCGATTGTGCACAGTCCTGTCGGTAAGCTGGCGGATCGAGAGGCTTTCCCTCCTCAGCCGCCAGCAAATCTCACACATTCCTAGTAAGGCGACACTGTTTCCTCTACCCCCCGATTGGAGGTAGAGGTATATCTTATGTGTGTGAGGGGAGGCTGTGGCTCGTTTTTGGTGGGCTAGTGGGGTGGTTGATTTGGTTGACTATCGGTCAGGTCTGTATGATATGGTGGTTGCGGGTGGGTGTGGAATGATGTAGGGTGGCTGGTGTCTGGCTTGTGTGTCGTTATGGTGGGCTAGTTGTTGTTGTGGGAAGGTATGGTGGCAGAAAGTGTGTCTGCATAGGTGGTAGTGGAGGAAGGATGGGGGATGTGTGGTGCGAAGGTTTCCTTATGCTTTTTCTTTTTCTGGCCCTGGGTTTAGCCATCCTTTTCCTTCCTCGTTCCCCTTCGAGGGATGCTCCCCCTTCATCCCGCCGGGGACCCCGGAGCAGAGTTTGATCGAGTTCTGTATCTCCGGACCTCCTCTGTTTTTCACCAACAACCCTCAACCCATGTTCTGTGGAACCACTTTCCTCCCACAATCCGGGTCAATGGCTCCCATCAATTCATCCTTAAGAACAAAATCTTGAATGAAATCCTGCTAACTCAGTGACCTCAGCAGGTGAAACAGACACAGGGGAACACAGAGTCAGACATTGCCTCTGGATGGAATAGCCCACCCACTGTTCCCTCCTCTGAATCATCATAGGGAGGACAATTGATCCACGTTGGAGTCATATCCTCGTGAACGCCCTTTTTCTCCCCGATTCCACATAACTTTCATATGGCTAAGTGCCAATCATTTCTTTTCACTTGGGGCTTAATCTGCTTTCCCCTGTAAACTCTCATCCTGCCCAGAGTAGTATCATCCATTATCTCTAAGGCCACTGCGTCTTGACTCTCTTGGGCACTGTGCAGCTTCTCGTTGAAGACGAGCTGTAAGAATCTGGGTACATACAGAACCCCCTTTTCCCTTTAACCTCCAAATTCTCCACCAAGTAGGAAATATCATGCTGGAAAAACTGAGGGGTGGTTCAGACTAGTGCCACGTAGGCATTTGATCTGTCTGAGAGGTCGTCAAACCCACCCCTCCTCGATGCTACACACTTGGAGATCACGTGTGCTAAGTACTTGTACTGGGGGCTCAGGTTGGCTCTTGTTGAGCACACCTGAGTTGATTCCCCAGCGTACTTTATCCTTAGGAAGCATCCTCTCACTATCATGGATGTAGTTTTGTAGGATGATCAGCGTCCTCCCCGAACTCTAGACCCTCTAAATTCGGCAGCAGAGATCTCATATCGGGCCCAGTATGAGCTCCTGATACAGTAAGGCTCACGAGAGTGGTCCACCAAGGCATTCTCCCAGAATGCCTGATGGAGTGATCTATAAGGCGTGCAAGGAGTGGAGATCGCCTTTATATATCCGGGACTGTCTCAGAAAGGCTATAATGTCGGTAAACTCAGCCCCGTTCCTGGTGGTGTGATCAAAGGGCACAGATGTTTGTGCTTTGGATTTATGGTCCACTTTTCTGCCATTTATCTGTAACACAAGACATAGAACCATTAATACATAAGACATGAAAACTCTCTGTCTAAGTGTAAAGTTGACATCATTTGATTCATTTGTGCGAATGAATCATGCGACTGAAGTCAGTCGCCAGTTTGAGACATGCGATTGAGTTCAATCGGCTGTTTGAGGCATGCGATTGAGTTCAATCGCTGATGAGGCATGCGATTGAGTTCAGTCGCTGATTGAGCTGCGATTGAGTTCAATCGGCTGATTGAGACATGCGATTTAGTTCAATCTGCCGACTGGACTCATTCGGGTGTTCATTCGGTCGAATGATCCAATCGCAAGGTTTAATCGTGCGATTGGAGTTCATTCGAACGACCATCCCGCTTGCCCCACTGTTCGATCTCCTGTGGGTCGAATCTGACCAATCTAAGTCTTTTAACAGTGTGTAATGGTCCATTAGCCTCGTCTACTTGTCACTAATAACCTATTAAACTCAATTTTAACATTTTGCTTCATTTACATAGGTGAGTAGGTCAATTCACAGTTCGGTTCTTGATTCAATCCAATGTCGCTATTGTAGTTCGGTGATGTACTGATTTTGGTAGGATTCAAGGAGTAGTGTACCTGTAAAACGTCACTGAATGTAAGAATCTTAACCGCAATGTATATCAGAATCGGTGGCAAGTTTGACAGGGTAACGGTACAGAATGCGATTTGGGGTGCTATGGGAGTGATGAGTGATGCGATCGACTAAGACCCTTAAATACTGAACCTAGGTTCATTCGGCCGACTGGCCTCATTCGCTCAGTTCAATCGGGCGACTGAGGTTCAGTCGTACGATTGGCCTAGTCAATCGCATTCAGTCGGCCGACTGAGTCTTAGTCGGTCGACTGACTCATTCGGTCTCCTTCATTCGCCCCTTTAGTTGACCGACTGAGCCTCAGTCGGTCTACTGTTTCATTCTCCCCCTTCCATTCGGTCGAATGGATCAATTTCATGTCCATTCGGCCGATTGGAAGCCATTAGCATAGTTGGTCGATAACCATGATCCACTAGTGCGAATGGGTCACACTTTGTGAGTTTACAGTCATTTTTAACATTTACTATTCAGACCCTTTTCACTTTTGATAATAACATTGTAAGCTCTTAACCAATTCAGTCACTTCAGACGTGACCTTTTAAATTTTGCAAACCATGTGGCCATCTCAGACATGACCCTTTTTAGGTAAGTTAATTCCTTCTGATTTCCCTGATGTAGTCCGACAGACACACAAATTAAAAGATAAACATAGGAACTTAAACTAACTACACAACTAAAGTTTATGTTTGGACTTTTTGTGAGAGATAAATCCCTAAGATGAAAATCTAAGGGATTTGATTAGGAGTAGACAGCTTTAACTTAGATTGATCATATCTGGACCAAGTCAATTTTGGAATCATACAGGAATATCAAATCATTTTGGGACTTGTTATTAAAACTCTTTGATGCTTAATTCTCGGTGTTCATCCAGGTCGTTAGCAACTTAAGGAAATCATACTGAAACTCTTAGATTTTCACATTGATTTGAACTCTTGAGAATGTAGCCACTAAGATTGTCAGTATGTTTGTCCCCATAAATCCATACACAGACTTTTGACGCAGACTGGTGACTGATTTAGGTTTAATTATTTGAGCTAACATTTGTGGATCCCACACTTATATGGTAATCAACATTCCTCAAGGTTTTGAGCGGTCTACGGGTATTATTACAAGAATAGACTATTCTTAGAGCTTTCAAAGAGAAGCCTGTCCTCATGTCAGTGCCATCGCACAGCAGAGAGGCGGCAAACAACATGATTCTAGAATATCTAGGTTATGCTTGTCCTCAGTCAGTGCCATCGCACAGCAGAGAGGCACACAACCTATCTCCTTGTTAGAGCAGCTTATTTTATTTGACACAATATGCACCAACAACATGAGTCATTAGCTTTATTGCATTTGTCTTTCATTTTTTTTCTTGCTTTGCTCTAATTATGGTCATCCGCACACTTTTGTGGCATTTAAATGCTCATTACCCCTTATTGGAATATATTTGATTGTGTTAACCAGTGATAAGATGGAAGCCCACAGTCAGTTGAACAACTTAGTTTGATCTTGAGATCACCAATCAGGTCTAATTGTCTATTGTGTTGAATCTACCAACATATCATTTGTGGTCTAGCAGCCTCTAAGTCTACTTTCTCTGTGTCACCTTAGGAGTTGCCAGTTTTCTATCATATTCCCTTTTTATATTGCTTAGACTACACAGACTTATACTTTGAACTTTTGCATCTTTTCAAACCTTAAATTTTAAAATCCCTCTTGATTTGTTCCTGTGTACTATCATATTCCAAAGATATTGAATCAGTATCACAAACACAATCTACCTTATTTCAGCTAGTTACCCCCTCTCCCTCATATTATTATTTTTTTTTAATATTAACTTGCTGACATATTCTCCCCCTAAAATACTAATCATTTCGGATTTAATTATTTTTGGATTTTAATAACAGCAAATAACATGAGTTAAATACAGACAAAAGAAAGAAAACAACAGATAACATAAAATAAAATAAACTTAAACGAAACTACATCGACTACACATTTCTCATCAGGAATTACCTCACTTTTCTTTTTAACGTCGTTGACCTCTAGCAAGTATTGAAAACGTGGTTTATCAAGGCTTTTATATAGAGGTCACACGTTGAAAATCAGTATTAATTTTAACCACATCTATTAAGGTCTTTTCAAATAGTCTCTTATGAAGTGGTATTTAATATCGATGTGTTTTGGTCTTAGGATGTTGAACTGGATTTTTGGTTACTGCAATTGCAGCAGAGTTATCAACAAATAGGAGTAGACGAGAATTTCAAACCGTAATCCCGCATTCGCTGTTGAATCCAAATGATTTGGGAACAGCAACTTGCAGCAGCAACATATTCGGCTTCACAGGTTGACAATGCAACCGATGTCTGCTTCTTACACTGCCATGTAACTAATCTTCTCCCAAAGAATGACACCCTGCTGATGTAGACTTGTAGTTCATTTTGCAGCCTCCATAGTCCGAGTCACTATACGCTGTGAGCTCAAAATCGTCATCATGAGGATACCACAACCCGGTGTGGTGTACCCTTTAGATAGCGAAAGATCCTTTTGACCCCGATCAGATGATTGACCTTAGGTTTAGCCTGATATCTGGAACATAAACATGTAGCATACATGATATCAGGTCTTGAGGCAGTGAGATACATGAGAGATCCAATCATTCCTCGGTACATAGTGGCATCTACAAGATCTCCATTCTCATCGGGTGCTATATCATGATTCGTAGCAAGTGGAGTCCCAGCAGCAGAAGCATTCTCCATGTCAAAGCGACTGAGAATGTCTCCTACATACTTGGTCTGATGTAGAAAGATCCCATTAGGTGTTTGATCCACCTGTAACCGAGAAAGAACTTCATCTCCCCCATCGCACTCATCTCAAACTCTTTTTTCATCACTGCTTCAAACTCTTTGCATAACTCTTCGTTCTTTGACCCGAAGATTATGTCATCAACATATATCTGTACAAGCAGTAGGTCACCATCCTTTTCTTTAATAAACAGTGTACAGTCAATGACTCCCCTGTGAAAGCCGTGTTTCACAAGATGAGTCGAGAGTTTCTCATACCAAGCTCGAGGAGCTTGATGAAGCCCATATAAAGCTTTGTCGAGCTTGTAAACTCTATCCCGATGATAAGGGTCTTCAAATCCCTCGGGTTGACTTACATAGACTGTTTCCCTGATTTCTCCATGAAGGAATGCACTCTTCACATCTAATTGGTAGACTTTAATCTTCATGTACGAGGCATAGGCAAGGAATATGAATAGCTTCCATCCTTGCCACGGGTGCAAACACCTCATTATAGTCAATCCCCTCGACTTGGCGAAAACCTTGAACCACCAGTCGAGCTTTGTTCTGATAATGAATCCTTGGTCATCCTTCTTACATTTTAGTACCCATTTGGTGCCGATGACTTTAGCACCTTTAGGTCTATCAACCAGAGTCCATACACCTAACTTCTTAAACTGCAGAAGTTCTTCTTGCATGGCACTCACCCAAGCCTCATCATTTAGTGCTTCGCTGACATATTTTGGCTCAACCTGCGAGACAAAACATCGATAAGCACCATCATGAATGTAACCCTTCTCCATAACTGAGGCGTAATCAGCTGAGTATAGCTGATTTGGGTTTGTACTCCTGATCGGACATCTCCAATAACATTTTCAAGGGGATGATAGACGTTTAGTGTGATCCTGGAGTAGTCGGCACAGTCACCTCCGAACCAAGATTGTGAACATATTGGTCTGCATCTGAGGAGGTTGGAGTTTGAGGTTCCGAAGTCGAGGGTGCATCACTTGTGGATGCTTGTGGACTTTCAGGAACTGGGACTGTTCCTCCTGACTGTTCTGGTCATCTGCTTCAGTTTCATCTTCAGAGGAGGAGTCACTTTCATCGACTACCCCTTCTGACTGAGTAGATGACTCTCCCTGTGTGCTGGATGGAGTATTTAGATATCATACATCATCCTAGTGGCTAACTCATCCTCCGAGGGAGAGAGAGGATGTTGAAGGATTTGAAGAATCCATCAAAATCGAAGAAGTATGCAGGTCCTTTGCCTGTAGGTGGTGTGGTATATCTCTGAACGTCGACATTACACCACACTTCTACAAGACCCGTTGAGTTATTGTAAACTCGCTTGTTCGGTATGTTGTATCCTAGAAAAATTCCTTCAACTGCCTTCTCGCTGAATTTTCCTTCTTGTGTCTTCTTCAGAAGTGTACACGGTGCGCCAAAAGTTCAAGATACTCCAAATTCGGTTTGCGTCTTTGAAGTAGCTCATAACATGTCTTTCCGTGACGCTTGACTATTAGGACTCGGTTCAGTGTATAGCACGCATTTGCCACTGCCTCGTTCCAGAATTGGATAGGCAGTTTCGAGTCTGCCAGCATAGTCCGGGCGTTTCAATCAAACTCCTGTTCTTTCTCTCAGCAACGCCATTCATCTGAGGTGTGTAGGCAGAAGTGATTGATGCACAATTCCCTTTTCCTTGCAGTATGCCTCCATCCCTTAATTCTTGAATTCTGTCCGTTGTCTGAGCGTATTTGTCGAACTTTGAGCTTGTAGAGTGATTCCAGTGTGGTTACTAATTCCTTGAATGTCTCTAAAGTTTCTGATTTTGATTTCAGAAACATTACCCAAGTGAACCTTGAGTAGTCATCAGTGACCACATAATAGTACACGTCGCCTGCAATGCTCCTTGTACTAACTGGACCAAACAGATCCATGTGAAGAAGCTCAAGAGGTAGTTCTATTGAATGAACTTTCTTTTCCTTATGAGACTTCTTTGTCTGTTTGCCTTTCTTACAAGCTACACAAAAGTCAGGAAGTTGGAAGTTCTTGACATTCACTCCTCTAACTAAATCCTTCTGAATCAAATGATTCATCTTCCTTTGACTAATGTGTCCCATTCTCCGATGCCAGGAGATGGAATCCTTCTCAGTAGCTTTAGATAAGAAACACTAACCTCATGATCCGTTGTGGCAGCTGTTGACAGATCCAAAACATACAGGTCTTTATATCTTGAAGCAGTCATCAGAACTTGGTCCTCTGGGATCATATATTCTTTCTTCAGTACGTAACACTTCTGGTTATCGAAGATGACTTTAAACCCTTTATCACAGATTTGGGAAACAGAAAGTAAGTTGTTCTGAAGTTGTTGAACGTAGTTCACTTTATCAAACTTAACTTTCTGATTTCCCACTTCTCCCTGAGCAGTGATATAGCCTCCTTTGTTTCCTGCAAAGGAAACATTCCCTCCTTTTATTTGTTTGACGTTAGATAAAAGGCTCTATTTCCTGTCATGTGCCTGGATGCTCCGCTGTCTATAATCCACGTGTTAGTCTCAGCACTATATCGAACACCCTGCACATACAAAGTAAATGAATCAGTTTAGGTTAGGAACCCAAGCTTTGACTGTCTTGGGTTTCCCAGAGGCATCACACATCATAAACTCCACCCATTGACCCTTAGAAGGTGAGAGTAGCTCAGGTTCTTTCTTGTTATCAGTATCAGACACGAGGGTGGATTTTTCTTTCCATAACCCAGATTTGTGCAATGCCTGTTTATGATAAACAGTCGTCTGGCTTACAGGTTGGACTTTAGGTTCACTAGCTCTTCTAGGTGGAGTTAAAGAACTCCGCTTAGAAGGCGTAGGTTTAGAGTCCAGAATATAATCTTCTTCCTAGGTGTCTGATAGAAATGACAGTTGGTAGCAATGTGTCCACATTCTCCACAATTGTAGCATGACCTGCTATCAACTTTATGAGTAGACTTCTTTGTGGAGAAGTGCGTGACACTCTAGTAACATCAATCACTTTAGTTTTTGACTCTTGGATGTTTGATGTTTTCTCTGGTGTAACAAAATTTACTGATTTAACTTGTTTTACTTTTTGGTTAACTGGTTTTTGACTTGAAGCATGTGAAAAGTAACATTTGAAGTCCTTTTAGGTTCTGATTTGACTCTATTTGACCCTGACTTTAAAGTAACTTTTCAAATTCATTTTCCAGGTTAACACATGGCAATTTACCCTTTGCCTTTGAAGTGGCCTCCTTTTGTTTCTTACCAGATTCAGTAGATGAACATGAGGTGTCTGGATCAGTAACAAGAGGAATAGTCACCACATGATCTTGATGGGTTATTATTTATGGTCTAGACTTGGTGTTCATCAAGGTCTCAGGTGGTGGTGGAACCACTTTGTAGCCTAATCCCTCCCCGTTATTCCTTTCTCTCACTAAGTGTTGAACTATGTGTGAAGAACTAGTCCAACTATGCAGTTTCTGTTTTAATGAATTAACTTCGACTTCTAAAACTGCCCTTTGTTTCTTAGTGTCTTCTAGGGAGTTAAGATAGTACCTAATGTTGTTTGCTTGGTTAAAAGCCACTACTTCGGTTTCCCTAAGTGTTTGGTCAATAGGTCTATCTTTTCTTTATAACAATGCTCATTTTGTTTTAGTACTCTATTTGCCTCAGTGCACAGACGTAAATCTTTTACTAAGTTATCATTATGATCTAATAACCTAGCAAATTTTTCATCTATGCTATTCCTAAACGTGTCACAATCAGAACAAGCATGGTTATTAAAAATTTGGTCAGTGGTACTTACCTGAGTTGGTCAGAAGAGTTAGCCATCAGTGCCGCATCAGATGATTCTGGTTCTGCGACTCTGGCTTTTCTGTCTCTGATGTGGAAACTTCCTCATTGGCTTGTAACTGACCTCGGCTGCAGTTGTTTCTTCACTATGTGACATTGCAATTTCAACTGCTATATCACCTTCACTCGCAGAATCATCGTCATATCCTCAACACTGGCAATGTTAGATTCTCCTGGTGAGACAAACCTGAAACTCCAATCCTGTCCTTCATCATCATGAGCAGTTAGTGCTTTTGGGTCCTTGTTTGATGAAGTAGAATTAGAGGGTGCTTGTTGGCGAGTAAAGGATGAGAACGGGTTCCCATTCCCCGTCTTCTTTGGCTTGACACATTCTCGTTTGAAGTGCCCCTTCTCACCACAGTTAAAGCAGGTCACTTTACTCTTGTCGAAGCCAAAGGTGGTGTCCTTAGTAGCAACCAAGTTCTGTCCAGTCTTTTTCACAAACTTCTTCGCCCTCCGAACAGCACTTGCTAAGGCCCACATTATATCCATTCTTTCAAGCTCCATCTCATCCACCTGCTCGTAGTCCTCATCTGCCAGATGGCAGTTTCCAATCTTCCCAGCAACAAGTCCATCATATGAATGAACCATTGCTGCTAAGAGATCCATATGCTCTCGTGCTACTTCCATGGTCACATTACCGAAGTTCTCGATCTTCAGTTTGGTAGCGTTTGCTTCTGACCCAATATGATGGGTACATGATGACCCAGACGTGTCTGATCCAGAAGGAGAAGCATGTGAGGGACCTGACGAGCTAGACACAAAAGCAGTCTGGAGGGGTGCTCCAGATGTCTTAGCTTGAGGGGTGGCGTTGTATAAAGCTGGATTTTGTGTGTACGAAGACTTCTGAGCTCTATACTTCATCCTTAGTGCTTCTTCTCGCAACTTAAGAATGAAGTCATTTATATCCAGCTTTACAAGGATTCCATTCTGTCTCAGGTTAGACACGAATGTAGCCCACTTATCAGGCAACCCATCTGCGAAGTTGCTTACTTTCTCTTCCATGGTAGTAGCCACTCCATGTGTATGCAATTCGCTCATCAAGTGGTAGAATCTGTCTATGACTTCGTCCAAACTTTCATTACCAATTGATGAGAAGTTATCGAATTCCTTCTTTAACTCCTTTGCCTTGATTGCCTTCAATGATGCATTACCATCATATCTCTTCTCTAGCGCATCCCACAGTTTCTTGGACTACTTGTTCTCGGAATACTGGTGGAATATGTCTTTGGGGATAGACTGAGTGATCAATGCATAAACTCTTTTCTCTGCATTGTACTTTACTTTCTGTGCGTCGGTCATCCCGCTTAATGTTAGTTTAACCCCATCAGCTCCCAGCGGTGTACTATAGCCTATCTCAATGGCTTCCCACAGATTAGGATCTACTCCATTAAGGTAGATCTCAAAACGTTGTTTCCAGTGGAGAAACTCATCTAAAGTCAAAGCTTTGGTGGTTTATTGTGATTCCCCACCTCACTCTCAAGCAGCAACAGATTCTGTATCCTTGAGTCCTTCCCAGCAGTAAAGGCTGACATCTGATCTTCCATGACGAATAAACTTATAATCTAATCAAACAAACTTTCACTGATGCGACTGAAGGATACGAATGAGCTAATCGTGCGTATGATCTCTGCGATTGGTTCAATCGTGCAAATGAACTGGGCGATTGGTTCAGTCGTGCGAATGAATCTGGTGCGTATGAGCTATGCGAACGAACGGTTCAGTCGGCCGAATAAAGGTGCGACTAGGTCCAATCGTGCGTATGAGCAATGCGAATGGAGCCCAGTCGTACGAATGAGTCACTCGTGCGACTGAAGCTGCTGTTTTGCGAAAATTTCTAGGTTTGACGGGTTTCAACCGTAAAAATTCAAAATTTCACAAGTTCTAATCGCCTAAGTCCGTAGAAACCAAACGTCGATGAGCAGGGAACTACCAAGATCACTTTTGATGCCAAAGATTGCGTTTTTAGTGTAAAAACACAAACTTTTATGCAATCTTGATTGAATCAACACGTAATCAAGAGCCAATAGCTCTGATACCACTTGTTAGGACCTGGTATTCGACTGAAATACCTAGAGATCACGTGTATACCAGATCAAATAGTGCGGAATCCTATTTGATTGGCGATCCAATCAGTGAGAACACACGAAGAATCAATCAAGGATTGAAAATAACGTTAGAAATCGATAAGCAATCGATCTAATGTGTTCTATGAACTTGGAGTACGATTGGAAGGTTTCTGGACGGCTAGGGTTCGTCTGGATTCGTACTTGATCGAATGTTCTTGTTTTTCACAAGTTGAGTTGTATTTATAGGTTGGCACTATTCAATCGTGCGACTGAACCATTAGTTTGGTTCAGTCGTGCGATTGAACCATGCGGTTGGTTCATTCGTGCGACTGAGTGTTCAGTTGTGCGACTGAGCCAATCTTATGTTACAGTCGTACGACTGATCCAGTCTCCTGCTTCAGTCGTGCGACTGAGTCAATCGTGTGAAGTTCTTCATGCTTATGGTTCATTCGCATGAGCCATTCGCATGAGAACTTCATTAAGTTTGAATGTTTTAATTAATTAATATAATATTATATGTAATCATTCAAGTAATCATAAACCCAATCAATTCAGTCACGACTCATTAATGAACTATTAAACATTATAACCAACAGAATATCAATATCAGTTCATTAATCATACCAAACAAGATCTATTACATCACCTATCACGATCTAGGGACATACATGTATCAACAAACTAAGGCCATTGGCTTAGAATGTCCATCTCTTCTAAATCATCATCAGCAATTCCCTTCAGATCATCCATGATGAAGCATAGATTGTCACTATTACTGCCAGAATGACTATCAATACCAACAAATGCATGATCAGAACTATTTGAAGAGAAATCAATATGCTCATCATAATTGCTTTCAGATGCAGCATATTCTGACTCATGACCAACCAAGGCAGTGTTCCCTGGTACAAAGTCATCAGTGAGCTTTCCTGATGATGACAGTTTCCTTTTCTGCTCTATCTCTCTTTCGAATGTAAGCAGTTTCCCATTAAGTTGGGTGAGAGATAGGCTATCCAGATTTGCACTGGAGCGTAGGACAATAGTGTATGTGTCCCATCTCTCAGGCAGTGATCTGAGGAATCTGTTATTCATCTGCCTGTTGGTGTATTCCTGTTTCACCATTTTCAGCTCAGAGATCAAACAGGAAAAACGCTCAAACTGTTGAGTCAGTGTCTCACCCTTTCTATGAGAGAATGTCTCATATTGTTGGGCGAGGATTTCTCTGTTGTTTGCTAAGACCTCATCTGTGCCACCGAATTGTTCCTTTAGTGCATTCCAGAGGTCATGAGCAGTTTCATGATGCATAAGCCGGAATAGATTTCATTGGGCAAAGCCATGGCCAGAATACCATGCACTTTAGCATCAATCTCAAACAGTTTCTGATCTTCATCTGAGTATTGCTCCTTCTTCTTTGGAACCATTTGATTGGTTTCTGGATTGTTCACCATAGGCTTATGTGGTCCATGTTCCACATATGTCCAACAACCTGAACTACTAATAGACAGGGGATGAAGCATCCTTCATTTCCATATGTTATACTCAGTCCTAACCAGCATCGGAGGCTTGGTTGAGGAACCGGTATTGTGAGGGTCATTAGAAGGAGTAGTTATCTCAGATTCAACCAAATTCAATTAAGCTATAGCAGATTTAGAACAAAACACAACAAACCAAATTGAATCAAGAGAGATCTCAAAATGAATAAACGAAAGCAGCAGAAATTCAATAATCTATAACCAGTTCTTGCAAATGTGCTAATTCAATCAAACATAGATATCAAATAGCAGTTTCAATGATCAGTTGTTAGATCGATCAATGATTAACCAGCTCTTATACCATTTGTTAGGATCAGTGATCTACGTTTGATTGATTAGAGACTATAGCAGCGGAAATCAAACAATGAATAAGCCAATTCACAAGAACACAAAAGATATTCAAGGTAAGAACAAACGGTTATGGACAGAGAGAATTCTGCAAAAGATATTTCATTCAATATTCGCTTTTGTGGTAACAGAATGTCACACATACAATTAGGTCAACACCTCTTATATAAGAGATGTGACGTCTGCTGATGTCACTTGATAGTGACATCTAACAGAATTTATTCAAACTACTGATAGTTAACACAACTACTGAAGATGCTAAAACAGCTGACATCTTCTTACAAAAATACTAAGTGTTAACTGTCACTACAACTACTGAAAAGAAACTACTGAAACTACAACGACTAAAGAACATGCTCTTCAGTCGTTTTACAAATACTGAAACAAAAAGAAAACTACTGAAAGGAAACCATCACAACAACTGAAGAATGCTTCTTCAGCTGTTGTAACAAACTCTGAAGGCTTCAGTACTTGTACTTGAACTTCAGCTGTTGATCTTCAGTACTTTGTTCTTCCGCTGTTGATCTTCAGACTTTGGTCTTCAGCTGTTGAAGTCTTCAGTACTTTAGTCTTCAGCTGTTGAAGTCTTCAGTACTTTAGTCTTCAACTGTTGATCTTCAGACTTTGTTACAACAGCTGATCAAGTCTTCAGCAGTTGTTGTGATGTATGTAGGACTTAGAGTTTTTTCTGATCAGGCTCATTGGTTCTTTTGGTCCAACAGTATGAGCTCAGTCGCACGATTGATTCTAGGGTTAATATAAATAGAAGGGGAGTCGGTCATAGAGACTCACCACCTTCAAAATCACCCTGAATCGCACGAATTAACCCAACTCTGCAAAAATTTCAATTGATCGCAAAACCCCCTGTTTCTTGATTACTGACCATCTACATCGACTCTACAGGTAATTTACTGTATAGATGCACTCCCATAACTTTAAATTAGATGAAAAAAAAACAGTACATTCGGACTCGCAAAGTAACCGAGACTTAAGTGACTAAATAACCTACCTAAATGACTCAAACAAACGAAAGTAACGATGTTAGGTAGTTTAAGAATGAATTGCGAGTCAAATGAACCAGATAACGATGTCTAAAACTCAAAAATGGTGAAAAAGTAATTTTGAATTGAACAGTCGGTACTTCATGTGAATGGACAGAGTGATGAACTTCAGTCGCACAACTGAAGGGCTCAAACTGCTTAAACGCATGACTGAACCATGCGTATGAAGTTCAGTCGCACGACTGGTGTAACCGCATGAGGGTATATACGTAAGAGCCCAGTCGCACACTCAGAGGTACGTATGGGATCAGTCGCACGACTGAGTCCCATTCGTACAGTTCAATCGCACGACTGAACCCCTTTCGCACGGTTCAATCGCACGACCGAACTCCTTTCGCACTGTTTATTCGTATGCCTGAACTCAGTCGCACAATCTCAATCGCATGACAGAAAGATTTTCTTCAAGCTTAAGGTTTTCATGACTTTCTTAGTCAATGGTACTAATGTTTACTATCTTTGTGTAACAGATGGCGAGTAGATGGATTATGAGCACAAAGCACAATATATGTGCTCATCTGGACTTAACATCCAGAAACGCTGCTGATTTCTCTGGCATAATCACATTTCTACTGAGATCGAGGATTGCACATGCCATATCTACTCCTTGCACTCCGTATCGATCTATTCAACAAGCCTTCTAGGAAGGGGCTACAGTTGATAGATCGTCTGAGCCTCATTGCATCAGAAGTACCATATTTGGAGAGGCTATTACTATTTCAGAGGAGGATCTAAGGATCATACTACAATTGGGGGATGACGTTGATTGTCCGACTCGATTACACCCCCTCACAGTCAGAGGATGCTTTCTTAGAGCCAAATACTCTGGGGACATCAATTCTGGGGTACTCAACAAGAGTAACCTCTGTCCCCAGTTTAAATATCTTGCGCACATGCTGCTCAAGTGCATGGCTTCCAGAAAAGGTGGTTTTGATGAGTTGTCTGACCAGATGCAGAACGCGTATGTTGCGTTGGTGCTGAACCATCCGTTCAGCTTCTCCAAGATGATCTTCACCTATCTGGTGGAGAACATCGAGGGGAAAGGGAAGGAAGCCTTCTGTATGTACCCGAGGTTTATGCAGATGATCATAGATCAGAAGCTTCCCTCCCTGCTGAAGGAAAAGGAGGATGTCGTAGTCTTGGAGGTAATGGATGACACTACCCTGGGAAGGATGAAAGTGTATTGGGGAAAGCAAGTGAAGCCTCCTGTCAGGAGGTTGTTTGGTCATCTTGCCCGGGATGACTACGTGGTGCCAGCAAAGAGAAAGTGGCATCACGATGATAGTGACTCTGATGTGGAACAGATAGCTCTACCCACTCATGACTCAGATGATGATGACAGTGGGGATGCTGGAGACGATATGCCTATTCCACTCAGAGGCACTGTGTCTGATTCTGTACCTCCAATGTCCGTCACAGTTGGAAAAGTAACCGAGTCAGCGGGATTTCATCAGGATTTTGTTCTTGGCGCGGAGGAGGAGGATGAATCGGATGAGGAGCCCCTTACCCGAACTGTGGGAAGGAAAGTTGTTCCCATAGAACATGGGTTAAGGGTGGTTGGTGAACACCCGAGAGACTCCGGAGATATGATACTGACCCAAGCTATGCACCGGGGTCCACAGGCAGGGTTGTAGGTGGAGCTTCCACCTCAACTGGAACAAGGAGGAAGAGAATGGCTAAACCCCATGGTCAGAAGAAGAAGAAGCGTCGGGTAACCTTCCTCACTACCACAGCCACCACATCCACCACATCTACCACATCCACCACAGCCACCATATCCACCACAGCCACCACATCCACCACAGCCACCACATCCACCACATCTACCACAGCCACCACCATACCTACCACCACACCTACCACCACAGTACAGATTCCCTCCACCACCATATCCTTCACTCCCACATCACCTCCACCATTATACAGACCTAGCTTCACTACAGCCACCTCCACCACCACGTCACACCAATCAATACCCTCAGCCCATCCCTCACATACTTATAGATCTCCTCTACCTCCAATCGGGGTAGAGGAACAGTTGTCAGCGCTTAACAGAATGGTGATGCGCTTACTGGCTGCTGATGAGGAAAAGGCAGCTTAGATCCACCAGCTTACTGACCTGACTGCTGCACAATCTCACCAAATTGCAGAGCAGGCTCGAGTTATAGAGGAGCAGGCCTAGCAGATCGCTGCTTAGAGCACCAAGATGGACCAACTCCAAGCTCAAAGTGTCACATCAAGCAAGAAAATAGAGGAGCTGGAGAAGGCAAGGAAGATTATCCTGTTAAAACTGAAAGGATCTAAAGAGGAGCCATTAAAGATCAGGGAAGGAGACAGAGATGATGATGATGAAGATAATGATGAGGATGATGAGAGTGATACTGAGGAGTATGAAGATACAGAAAGAGATAGGACAGAGGAGAAGGACGATGATGAAGAAGCAGAAGGAGGGGATGCACCTGCATCGGCCCCTGCTACACGTCAAGAGAAAAGGACAAAGAACAGACAAGATCAATCCACTTCTACCTCTGCTCCTCCAAGTGATGAAAAAATGATACAAGATAAAAGTAAAGACTAGATGTTTATGTATTTATCTTCTTTTGTATTTGAATCATGTATTGAAAACAATGTATTTAATGTTATATTACTTTAATGCATTTCTGTTTGATTAATTACTAATGATTTATGTGTGGAATGTTTAAATCAAACAGATCAAAATTACCAAAGAGATGAGTTTGATGTTGCTCCCCTTCAGTTGGTTAAGTCTCAGCTAACAATGATTCTTGATCTGCAAGGGATTGTCAGGAGGTCAGTGAATTATACCCCTGAGAAGGGGAAATAATTCATGACCTATCAAATGAGCAACTCGCAGAGCTTTTCGAGCTAAATCCAGATGAGATACTAAAAGATGCTCCGACATGTGATTCGACAAGTGACGAAGAGCTCAACGATGTTGATGATGTAGAGATCGAAGATGTCACTGCCGAGGAGTACCCTCAGTACGCTGACAATGAGGGTAATGTGGTCCCCAATCTGGGTGAATCCCTTGTCAGCGATACTATTGAGGTGTTTAACTATATGGAGCAAGAAACAGAGAAAGCAGAAGACACAGCCCAAGCCTCAAATGATGATGTCGACATTCGAAAGGCTGAGTGGGTTGCATGTTTTGAAGAAGTTAGAGCCCAACATACTACACCAAAGAAGGATTCCTACACCAAACTCTATAGAGTCAAGAAACATCACAAGGTGTCAGGAAGGATCATAGCATGGGCGTACTTTGAAGATCTCACTGCGTATGCAGTTAAGAGAGAACAGGGCATAGAGTACTTCAGATTCCCACATGATCTGAAGACTCTTCCAGGTTTTGAGCTCAACCAGCTGGCCAAACTAAAGCTTTTGTATGCTAACCCGAGGAAGATGTCAGGCTGGTTTGAGGCTGCCCTAAAGAAGGAGTACCACACAAGATGGGTTAACTTCAGACCCCAACAGCCTACTAGGTATATCAGAAGGTCTGAGGTTGATGCCATTACTGGCAAGCCTAAAATAGTGTTGAAGTGGAATCCTTCGCGCACAATGTCAAGAATCCCACTCAAGGAAATGCCACAGGATTTCACTCCACATTTTAAGTGGTGGTACTATGATTGGAGAACAGCTAAAGCGGTCATAGTCTTAAGCAAAGATGGACAAATGGCTACTATCAGGGTATTCGACCCGATGTGGCTTACAAACTTGTCTGAAAGTGATGTCTATACGCTATACAAGTGGCCACTGTTCTATGATACGCAAGATATTGTACAAGCCCTCCAGTTCCAGAATGTTATACGACTCTGCTTCGCGTTTGAGATTCACACGGGAATCACAAAAGAGGAGAAGTACAAGAAATACAAGAAGGTTATGCAGAATACAAGAGATTAGAGAGATCTAGGTCCAAGGGGGAGTTTGTTGACACATATATGTCCCTAGATCATGATATGAAATGTAATAGATCTTGTTTATCTGATTCTGGTGTAATTTGATATGATTAATGAAATGATATTGTTTGTTTGTGATTTGTAATGACTAATATTTCATTAATGAGTTGATATTAAATTGGTTAATTAGGTTAGCGATTGTTTGAATGGTTACACATAATGTTTATTAATTAATACATTCAAACTTAACATAATGAAGTTCTCATGCGAATGGCCCATGCGAATGGACCATAAGCATGAATAACTTCATACGAATGGCTCAGTCGCACGACTGAACACTCAGTCGTGCGGATGAATCAACCGCATGGTTCAATCGCACGACTGAACCATACTAATGATTCAGTCGCACGATTGAATAATACCAACCTATAAATACAACCCAATTCGTGAAAAATGAGGGCGTTTGATTCTACTTTGACTCCAGACGTACCCTAGCCGTCCAGAAGCCTCCCAATTCGTTCCCCAAGTTCATAGAACACATTAGATCGATTCCTAATCGATTTCTAATGTTAGTTTCAATTCTTTATTGATTCTTCGTGTGTTCTCACTGATTGGATCGCCAATCAAATAGGATTCCGCACTATTTGATCTGGTTTACACGCTAATCTCCAGGTATTTTGTTCAAATACTAGGTCCTAACAGAGAAAGTTAAATTTTTGCTTGATCCAACAATAGACACTGAATATGAGAAAAAAATGACAAAGGATACTCCAAAGCATAAAGATTCATCTTTGAAGAAATCAACAGGGTATGAAATACCATTGCCAAGAAGGGTCCCCTACATAAACTGTCTCAAATGAAGAAATCATCCTTATCCCATGAATCATTATTTCCTGATCCTTATAATATGTCTGATAAGGAAATGAAGGAATATCTCTCAAGTCAGGGATTCACAAGAAGAAGGATTGCTAACATGAAGACAAATTCTTTAAGAGCTGCAACTCTTCAATTGATTAATGAAAAGAAAGAAAAACTCAAGAAACTGGAAGAAGAATTGACAAGGACCAAACCAAGAAGCAGAGTGTCAGCTGAAGACATGTTGTTGAACCAAAAAGACCAAGAACTACTTGCCCTAGTGCTCCACAAGTACCCTGAATGGTTTGCGGAACCATCTCAGTTGAAACTGCAAGAAGGACTGACTACTGCAGAACTGATCAGAGGGGTGTCTACTCCCAAGGGTAGGGTAGATCAAAAGATAATAGCCTGGAAGTATGACAGCACATGGAATATGCTCATGGTGAAGAGAATCTCAGGGCTGGTATAATTCTTTACAGAGTACTCAGCTATCATAAATGCTCTTGAGATTCATGATTTGAAGGAGCTAGCTCAACTTGAACCGATCAATCATGCAGCTATGTTCAGGGGATATGAATTTGAGAACATACTTAAGATGTTTAGAATAACAAACAACTTTAATTCATTAAATACAATTTCCTTGAGAAAAGATAAAACTTTTGTCAATCCCCTGGATCCGAAGAAAAAGGTGCAAGCAGAGGAAATTGTATTCCCTGAGTTGAAGGTAAAGCCAACCGAATCATTGAAGAGGAAAGTAGTATCTGGTACTCATTCCTCCACTCCCATCCCAAACGTGTACTATGATGAGAAAACCTATGAGATGGTGATTGAAAGGAAGTGGGGAGGAAAGGAAGGAGCTGACATAAGACTATTTAGTGGATATGAAGTAAGATTACTTGATGAATCATACATCCACTACATTTATACCAGGCACTTCAGGGAATTAAACAACAAATTGGGTGAACAAGACATGCACTTCATTCTGAAATGCATCAAGTTGTTGAAACTGGCCTATGATCAAATAAATACTAAAAGAGACAAAAGAAAGAAGAAGAAAACACCACTGCAACATGGAAATATTGTTAAACTTGAAGTGGACGTGGGGGGAGTTTATTGATTCATAGAGATGGTCTTTCTACAATCTCCATCTGGGAACCTATTTCACTGAAAAAGTTACCAATGGAAGCCATCTACAATATGAGCTGAATGAAGATACATGTGCTAATGTTGGACCAAAAGAACCAATGAGCCAGATCAGAAAAACCTTTAAGTCCCACAGACGTCACAACAACTACTGAAGACCACAACAGCTGAAGAAAACAGCTGATTACAAAGTCTGGAGACAAGTGCTGAAGACAAAGTCTGAAGACAAGTGCTGAAGACAAAGTCTGAAGACAAGTGTGAAGACAAAGTCTGAAGACAAGTGCTGAAGACAAAGTCTGAAGACAAGTGCTGAAGACAAAGTCTGAAGACAAGTGCTGAAGACAAAGTCTGAAGACAAGTGCTGAAGACAGAGTCTGAAGACAAGTGCTGAAGAAAAGTCTGAAGACAAGTGCTGAAGACAAAGTCTGAAGACACAAGTGCTGAAGACAAAGTCTGAAGACACAAGTGCTGAAGACCAAAGTATCAGACGTTGTCACAACAGCTGAAGAGGTCTTCTTCAGTAGTTGTGACGGTTTACCTTCAGTAGTTTTATGTTTTATCTGTTCATTAGTTTGACACAACAGCTGAAGAATACTTCTTCATTTGTTGTGCTCATCGTAGTTTTATGTTTTTCAGTAGTTTTGTAAAACGACTGAAGAGCTTGTTCTTCAGTCGTTGTAGTTTCAGTAGTTTCTTATCAGTAGTTTCATATTTTGTACTTAACACTCTGATATGTTCTCAGTAGTTGTGAACATTTCAGTAGTTTGTTAAGAGTTAGTTATTTTTGTAATAGATCTGCCAGTTGTCACTTTCCCGTGATAACAGCAGCGATTGCACTCTATATAAGGAGTGTCAACCTATTGTAATAGGAGAATGATTTGATCAGAAATATTCGATATCATAGAAACATTCCTTGTTACAGAAATATATTCTCTCGTTATAACCGTATTTGTTCTTAATGCATACGAGTATCAATTCTTGCTACAATTTGTCTAATTCTTGTTCTTATTCCGCTGCGTTACGCTCTAATACATCAAACTTGTGATCACTGATCCTAACAAATGGTATCAGAGCAGGTTAATCATTGATCGATCTAATAATTGATCATTGAAACTGCTATTCAAGATCCAGTTTGATTGAATTAGCATTTTTTCTTTGCAAGAAACGGTTATAGAGATTGAATTTTCTGTGTTTCTGGTCATTCATCCTGAGATTTTCTCTGGTTTTCATTGAGTCTGTTGTGGTCTATGTAAAAACGTTTAAAAGCTTGAATTAAATTGTATTTGGACTAAAAATGACTACTCCTTCAATGATCCTCATAATACTGGTTCCTCAACCAAGCCTCCAATGCTGGTTAGGAATGAGTATAACATATGGCAACGACGAATGCTCCATCACTGTCTGTTAACAGCGCAGGTTGTTGGACATTAGTGGTACATGGTCCCACAAGCCTAGTGACTAACCCGGAAACCAATCAAATGGTTCCGAAGAGGAAGAGCAATACTCAGATGAGGATAAGAAATTGTTTGAGATTGATGCAAAAGCCCATGGAATTCTGGCCATGGCACTGCCCAATGAAATCTATTCTGGGCTAGCATCATCATGAAACTGCCCATGACCTCTGGAATGCCTTGAAAGAACAATTTGGAGGAACAGATGAGGTCTTGGCAAATAATAGAGAAATCCTTGCCCAACAATACGAGATATTCTCTCATAAAAGGGTGAGACACTGACTCAACAGTTTGAGCGGTTCTCTTGTTTGATCTCTGAATTAAAAATGGTCAAACTTGAGTACACCAATATCCAGATGAATAACAGATTTCTCAGATCACTGCTGAGAGATGGGACACATATACTATTGTCCTACGCTCTAGTGCAAGTTTGGACAAACTATCTCTCACCCAACTCCATGGGAAATTGCTCACATTTGAGAGAGAGATAGAACAGAAACGAAAACTGTCTTCATCTGGAAAGCTCACTGAAGACTTTGTACCAGGCAACACTGCCTTGGTTGGTCATGAGTTAGAATATGCTTCATCTGAATGACAGTATGATGAGCATATTGATTTCTCCTCAAAGACTTCTGATTCTGCGTTTGTGAGTGTTGATAGTCAGTTTACTGGGTGTAATAATGACAAGATATGCTTCATCATGGATGATCTCAAGGGGATTGCTGATGATGACTTAGAAGAGATGGATATTTTGAGCCAAATGGCCTTGATAAATATCAGATTTCAGAAGTTCTACAAAAGAACTGGAAGAAAGTTCCCAGGACTCTCTGGCAAAACCAAAGTTGGTTTTGACAAGAGTAAGTTAAAGTGTCACAAATGCCACAAGCTTGGACACTTTGCTAGAGAATGCAGATCATCTGGATCTAATTCCTCTGCACCTTTTGTGACTTTCCCTGGCAATAGTCAACAACACAGAGGGCAACATCCTGTCAATTCTAGTCATCATTCTCAACCACAATCTCCTGCATATTTTGTTCCTCGGGGTCAAATGCCATATCCTTACCCTTGTTATTACATGCCACAGTCAAATCAAGTTCAAGTTCCTATAGTACCACAACCTCATGCAGTACCAGAACCTCAACCATCTCAATCTCATCAACCTCCTCAACCTCAACAACACAGCTTCTTCACCCCTGGAGTTGTTGACTGGAGCAGTTTACCGAATGACATGTCTGGTCATGAACAACTGCTCACAGGTGCTGGTCAACATAGTGGTGACAGTCCTTTTGGGAATCTGGCACTCATGGCCCTGGAGTCTACTGAGGGTTCCTGCTCAAATGCATCATCTTCACACGTAACTCAGGTATCTTCAGAGGCTAAAGCCAAGTTATGTTCTAAATCATGCATTGCTGCCTTTGTCTCCATTAGAGAGGCAAATGTAGCATTAATAAATCAAAAACTTGAGTTTGAGAAAACCATTTCCAAAAGAAAAGCTGAGTTTGAGTCTGCTCTTAATAGTAAAAATGATGAGATTTATAAGCTTAAATGCCAATTAAATGATGAAAAGGCCAAGCTAGAGGTTATTCTGGAAGACCAGAGAAGTCTCAAAGAAACCCTTGCAGTCACCCAGGTAGAGTGTGATCGATGGGTACAATCATGCAAAGGTTTTGAAATGCTTCTTAGTAAGCAATCTGCTTCCAATGTGAAGTTTGGTATTGGTTATAATCACACTGCTCCTCCTACAGATTTTGCTTCAAGAGCAGAAGTGAAATCTGATGGAGAAAGCAATAACCAATCCACCTCATCATGTGATTCACTTTTTGATAGAGCATCATCAAAAGTTGAAGTCAGCACTAAGCCCTCTCAGAACCCATCAGCTGATGTTGATGGTTCCACTACTGACACTCACATGATCAAAGAGATGATCAACTCAGGAGCTATTTCTGGATGTCCTGAAAGGACTGGAGAGCAAGATTTAACACCTGAAGTTCAAACTCCAACTACTGTCAGCATTGAAGAGAAGAAAACTGTCAGTAGAAAGAGTTTGAAGACTACTAAAGAGGAAGTCAAGAAAGCAAATAATGCTTCAAAAGTACTGAAGAGCAAGTCTTCAGTAGTTTCATTCTCTTTAGTTGATGATCAACATAAGATGAAGAAGAAACCATGTGAAGTGTGTGGTTTGTTCAATCATCTTACAGATGATTGTTGGTACAAAAGGGGATCCAAACTCAAAACAAAGAGGAAAGTAAAGAGAAAATGGTTAAAATGAAAACTGAGTTTGAAGCCACATTTGTACCAGCAACATCAAATCCTGTAACCCTTAAGTCCAAAAAGGAAGGGGTTAAACAGGTAACAGCTGAGATTGCTCAAAAGAAGAAGGTGCAACATAGGAACTTATCAAACTCCAATGCCAATGTGTCTGAAGAGCTGAAAGCCTTATCACAAAATCAGACACAGTTGGTTATGATAGTTCAACATCTATTAGGAAGAGTTAACCAATTAGATGTTCCTATGTTGAAACCACAGAAAAGGAGGTCCAAGCCAAAGGATTCCTTTTCTTCACCGTTTCTTCCTCTCAGGCTGTTGTTTCCAACAAACATGTTAGTTTACCATCTGTTGATGAGAACAGGCCCAAAATCAAAAAGGTTTGGGTCTCAAAATCTAACTAATTTGTTGTAGTTTGCAGGGTTCTTCAACATACCTCAGAGGCATCTGGTATGTAGACAGTGGAGGATCCATGCATATGACAGGAAACAGATCACTTCTTAATGACTACTCTCAAGGAAGGAAGGGGTTTGTGTCATTTGGCAATGATGCAAAGGTTACATCATCGGCAAAGGCTTTGTTTCCAATGGGGAAATAAGTTTGATGATGTTAACCATGTGGAAAATCTCAAGTACAACCTCTTGAGTGTCAGTCAAATGTGTGACAAAGGCCATGTTGCTCTTTTCACCAGTCAGAACTGTCGGATTCTGTCATCCAAAGTTCTAAGTTTTATTGATAAGGTGTGGATGAACACACTCTCCTAAAGGCCAACAGGACAGAAGAGTGTATGCCTTAGATCTTTCCAAAAAAATAGATCTCAAAGGCCATCCTGCCTATTTTCCAAGGCTTCCCCTCAAGAATCTATTCTGTGCATAGAAGGTGGGTCATGTTAATCTCAAAAACATAAATCAGCTGATAAACCATGGTTTAGTAAGGGGACTGCCTATGAAGGAGTTCAAGTGTGAAGATAACTGCACTGCTTGTTTAAAAGGAAAACAACACAAAGCTTCATTTCCCTCCATAGAAGAACCTAAGTCCACTGCCTGCTTACAGCTTCTTCACATGGATCTCTTTGGTCCTGTGAGAGTGATGAGTATGGCTAAGAAGAAATACTGTCTGGTAATTGTGGATGATTACTCCAGATTTGTATGGACTTTCTTCTTGCATTCAAAGGATGAGGCTGCGCAGTCCATTATGAACTTTGTGTTACACGTTGAGAAGCAGTATTCCCTACCAGTTAAGTGTGTGAGGAGTGACAGTGGTACTGAATTCAGAAACCACACACTTGATGAGTTTTACTTATCAAAGGGAATCAAGAGGCTGTATAGCATCCCAAGAACTCCTGAACAAAATAGAGTAGTGGAGAGAAAGAACAGGACCCTTATTGAAGCTGCAAGGTCCATGTTGGCTGATTCTGGACTGCCAATGACTTTTTGGGCTGAAGCTGTCAATACAGCTTGCTATGTACAGAATAGAGTTCTAGTAAATCAGAGGTTGATGAAGACTCAATATAAAGTTCTTCATCATTTGGCCCCTCTAATTTCATTCTTCAGAGCATTTGGGTGTCCTTGTTTCATTCTCAACACACGGGATCAACTCTAAAAATTTGATCCTAAGGTGGATGCAGGGTACTTTGTTGGTTATTCATCAACTTGCAAAGCATACAGAGTCTTCAACTATAGAAAAAAGATGGTTGAAGAGACTCTACATGTTAAGTTTAATGAATCTCCAAAGGACAAGATTCCACAAAGCCCTGTTGAGATATTTGATTTGGACATACTGCAATATGTTCCTTATCAAACTCCTGTTGTTGCTCCTGTCAACAGTTCACCACCTGGTGGTTCTGCTGGTGCTGATGATGATGATGATAGCAGTACTCACCTCTTCAGGTTTAGTGATCAACTACCTGATTCAGCTAGACCTGATGGTCCTGTAGCTCCTGTAGCACCATCCACAACAAATTCTGATGAGATTTCTTCAAATTCAACTTCATGTGAATTACCATCCACTGGTTGGTTTCAAGGAAATGATTCACCATCACCATCTGTGCTGCTGAGCCTGCTACAAACACTTTCACAGATCTCATTGTGTATCAAGATCTGAAGAATCACCCTATGTCTCAAATCATTGGTGATATCACTGCTGGCGTATCAACAAGAAGTCAATTGTCAAATTTCTGCTTTTATGCTCTCTTCATCAGTCAGCAAGAGCCAAAGAATTATCACATGCTTTAAAGGACAATGGATGGGTTGATGCCATGCAGCTTGAGCTTCTTTAGTTCAAGAAACAGCAAGTGTGGGAAGTGGTTCCTCTACCTCCAGGTAAGTGTGCAATAGGCACTAAATGGGTGTTTAGGAACAAAACTGATGAAAATGGGCTTATTGTTAAGAACAAGGCCAGACTGGTTGTTCAGGGGTTTGCACAAGAAGAAGGTATTGATTATGATGAAACCTCTGCCCCTGTAGCCAAACTGGAAGCAATTCGATTGTTTTTAGCTTATGCTACTTATCAAAACCTTAAAGTTTTTCAAATGGATGTCAAAAGTGCATTTTTGTATGGGAAAATTAAAGAAGAGGTTTATGTATGTCAACCACCAGGCTTTAAGGACAATAAACATCCTAATTGGATGTATAAGCTTGATAAGGCTCTTTATGGGTTGAAACAAGCTCCTAGAGCCTGGTATGAGACATTATCAAACTTTCTTTTGGAAAATAATTTCACTAGAGGCTCCATAGATAAGACTTTATTCATTAAGAAAGCTGGGCAGCATAATCTACTTGTTCAAATTTATGTAGATGATATTATTTTTGCATCCTCTAATCCACAGTTGTGTGATGCCTTTACAAAGTTGATGCAACAGAAGTTTGAAATGAGTGCCATGGGAGAATTACAGTTCTTTCAGGGTTTGCAAATCAAACAAAAGGCTGATGGAATATTCATTCATCAGTCCAAAAACACAAAAGATCTTTTGGAAAAGTTTGATTTACAAAACTGTAAGCCCTGTTCTACCCCCATGTGCAGCACCACACAACTGGATACAGATCAGAAAGGTAAAGTGGTTGATGAAACATTTTACAGATGTATGATTGGGTCCTTGATGTATTTAACAGCTTCAAGACCAGATATTATGTTTGCTACATGTGTTTGTGCTAGATTTCAGGCTGCACCTAAGGAGTCTCATTTGATTGCAGTGAAGAGGATCTTTAGATATCTGCAAGGCACTCCATCTCTAGGTTTATGGTATTCTACTAGACATTCTGGTAAATTAGTTGTTTTTTTGTGACAGTGACTATGCAGGGTGTAAGTTGACCAGGAAATCAACTTTTGGTGGATGTCATTCCTAGGCAACTGCTTGATTTCTTGGCAAGCAAGAAACAGACCTCAGTTGCTACATCAATGCTGAAGCAGAGTACATTGACGCTGCAAGCTGTACATCTCAGGTACTCTGGCTTCAAAATCAATTATTGGATTATGGCATAACAGAGACTAAGACCCCATTGTTAATGGACAGCTCTTCAGCTCTTTGTATTGTCAAGAATCCTGTCCAGCACTCTAGGACTAAACATATTGAAATCAGACACCATTTTATTAGAGATTGTTTTGAAAAAGGTCTGATTGATCCAAAATTTGTTCCTAGTGCTGATGAGCTTGCAGACATTTTTACCAAGCCTTTGGATAGTTCAACTTTCCACAACCTGGTGTTAAGGCTTGGTATGCTGCAGCTAGAATAAGTGACAACTACTGATGATCTCAGCTAACAAGTACTGATGATCATTAGTTCATTATTGTCACATATAAGTACTGATGAGTTTTTTTTACCCTCAGTAGTTTTTATAACTACTGAAGGCTACATACCTCACCAGTACTGAAGTACTTTATTTGTTGAAACAGCTGATGTAGTTACAACAGCTGATGTAGTCACAACAGCTGTTGTAGCCACAACTACTGATGTCAAAAATGCAGATAAGTACTGATGTCCTATGAAACACCTGAAAAGCAGATGAAAAGTCTGATGAGTAAGTGTTGAGGACAGTGTGAAACAGCTGAAAAGCTATGAATTGACGAAAACAGCTGATGAGTAATTACTCTTCAGTTGTTTCTACAACTGCTGTTTCATTAAAACAACTGAAGCCAAAACTATGTCTTCAGTAGTTTACAGCTACTGAAGACTAACACCAAGTCTTCAGCTGTTTACAACAATTGCTGACAAAACCACTGTCTTTAGTAGTTTCACAACTACTGATGACTAATACCAAGTCTTCAGTTGTTTCATCACCTGAAGTCAAAACTATCTTCAGTAGTTTTATAACTACTGATGACTAAATCAGAGACTTCAGCTGTTTCAACGTCTGATGGTTAAAACCAAGTCTTCAGTTGTTTTATAACAACTGATGATCACACCAATACGATCAGCCTTTTCAAACCTCTGAAAGTTAATACCACGTCATCAGTAGTTTCAACAACTGATGACTCACACCAAAACCTTCAGTCGTTTTCTAACCGACCCTTTAAATACCTTATCCCACCTTCAGAGTTTTTATCTTCTCTTCTCAAACCTAACGTTCAAAAACTCTCTACCCTCTCTTCATCAATGGCGACCATGCAACTAAAACCACGACACAACTGTGTCGCACATCTCACCAAATCGCCATACTGGACCAAGTTTCACAACGCCATTGATTTAATGGTTCAGTCACCCTACAAAACGGCTTTTCTGGTAAATCCCACCATATATGCCGAATCCCTTAACCAATTCTGGAAAAACGTCACTCTGGTCTCTGAGGAGAATGACACAGAGTCTCTTCAATCGTTTGTCCATGGCCAAAAGTGGTCACTACTCCAGAAACTCTCCGCCAAACCTTAATCTGGATGATGCCACTTTCCCGACTGGTTATCCAAAGGGCACAACAGATCAATCATTTGCCCACCATGGATACCAGGGTAACCTGAGTGCATCTACCATACTGAAGAAACATTTCCGGATGCCGAACGTCTCATATTTCATATGGTAAATGTATGCCTTGCCTCCAAGACTTCATCATGGGATCAAATGTCCACAAGGTGGCAACAGGTAATGTACTCCATCCTTGAGCAACAACCTTTAAATTTTTCTGAAATACTATTTTTAGAGCTCAAGGATATGGCCGAAAAACAACTTGCTAACCGTTGGATATTATATCCTCGGTCATAATGGCCATAATTGAAAACTAGCTTCAAGCTGAGGGACTTGTTGGCCCGGGAGTCCCTGCTACGGCTGTATTGCCTGAAGTATACTCCCGGCACAACTCTGACCAATCACTCAAAATGGCTGCCAAGCTGCGCAAACCCACGCAGCTGGAACCCACAGCCACCACCTCCAAATCCAAAGTCCCCACCAAACCCACTAAAAAGAAGACAAAAAAGGCTACTCAGGGAAATGAGTCCCCTGAGGATGCCCCTGTAACACAAAAGCAGGCTATATCCACTGGTTATAACCCCCTAGTGGATACAAGGACTTCACCAGCCACAGCCGCTCAGGATTCCTCTCAAAAGGCGCCTGCAGCAACCACAGAAGGGGTACCAACAAATCTGGGATCTTCCTTATTTGAGGAGATTGCCATTGAAGAGCACCATTCTCCCCAGCTGCACACTGCTTTTACCCCATCTCCCCATGCAACCGCCCCCCAAAGTCCAACCATTATCATTGCAAACGTGCTGACTCAGCTGCATGCCTCTCCTCCTCCCCAACAACCACCAACAAAGGGGAGAACCACAGCTATTAAGGACGAGGATCACCATGCTTCTGACAACCCACAGCACCGGGGTTTACACGTTCTATCTCCTGGTTTGGATATGGAGATTAGAACATCTAGTGAGGCTGCCACCTCTTCTAAATCAGCACATGATCAGAATGAGGCTGGTAACATAGCTAAGACCTCACTAGAGGCAACAGCTGATGAAGGACATAGTCCTGAGGCTGGAAGTCCCCAGTTCCAAGAAAAAGGGGCACATGCTAAAACTGGTCTACACCCAGTGCATGTACATCCTGCTACAAGCACAAGGTCAGGTGATTCAGCATCTGTTGATGATGACCTGGGCTTCTTTTATGATGTTCTGGCCCAGAACACAATTCTTGAGGAAGAAGTCAGTAGACTACAAAGACTACTTGACCAATTCTCTCAAGAAGCAAGTCCATCTGCCACAACATAAACCCACAGATGGCACCTTCACCTGAAGGTCTCCCACACACTCAGCCACTCAAAACTCCAAGCCACCAGCTTCTGTTTCTGGCACTGCTTCTCAGGGACAGAACCCCTTAAGCAAACAGTTGCTATCTTTCAGCAAACCCTACCTCTCATCACCCCAATGATCATAGACATTGTGATCAAAACCATGGATGAGAGGCTTCCCTCAATCATACAACCCCTGGTGGAGGAGATTGTGAGCACAAGGCTTTCTGCTACTCAAACCCTTGCAACCAATGCAACCAAAAGGGGGAGAGTCAGTCAGTGAAAGCAAAGAGGAAGAGCAAACTGAAAGAAAAGGAAACTGAGAAGGAAGAGGAGTCTGTGAAGGGAACCGAAAATGATCAAGTGGGTGAAAGTCACAAAGACTTTCATGTCACATATAAGAAGAGGAAGGGTGAAGGAAAAGAGAAAGAACTCCAACTCGATGAGATGATCAAAATGGCAGATGCTACACATAGTAAATCAATGGATGCCATTATTGATCAACTGTATAGACAAGGGTTCGATACTGCACAGCTTGACTCAGAGATCAGGAGACTTGAAGTTGAAGAAATTAACTCAAGATGGGCAAGTTATGATGCGTTAGAAAGAGAGAGACTAGAGATCATGATCAGATTCATTGAAAATATCTTTGGAGATCATTGATCGAGATTAAATCATGGACCAGGGACAGTATCTTGGCCATAACCTCCAAGATCTGTTCGTCTGAAGCATACACTAAGTTTAGTAGTGAAGCTTTGAATGAAGCAGGAGCCGGGAGCAGGACTGAGCTAGCCAAACACTCAAAAGCCACACTCACCTTTAAAATGCTAACTCAGCCTGTCAACATTCCCTCTCCAAAACAACCACAACCACAACCCACAAAACCAACTCCCTTACCCTCTAAACCAACAGCCGATGATGCACCCAAGAAGAAGAAGAGAAGGGTGTTGAGGCTAGAAGAAGAAGAAGAAGAGGATGATGTGGAAGAAGATAGGCTGCCTCTATCTGCAGTCCTAACATTACCTAAAGCCAACCCATGCCCATCACTCCCACCTCACAGATGGAAACTGTGAGAGTAAAGATTGAAGAAGAGCAGCAGCAAAGGCTTCATGACGATGAGATGTTGAAAAGCATCGACAAAACTTATGCTGCTTCTTCATCAATAATTAGTATGAAGAAAGAAGCTCTGAGGTTGTACACCCTTGCCAACACATTTCAATATTAGAAGGAAAAGGTGAGAGTATGGCCTAATCCTAGGATGGCTCGCAGGATTGTAAAGAAAGACATTCCTTCGAGATACAAGGGCCAAGTAAAAAGGATCGTAGATGAAGAGATCACAGTGGTCCTTGTAGTATCACCCTGGGAGATTGTAGAAGATTTCAAGAAGGCCTATGAGACTAAACAGCCACCCCAAAAGATGTTAGAGAACAGAGTTATTAAAAAGGGGTTAGTCTACAAGAGGCTTGAGAACTTCAAACAAAATGAGCTCAGTCTGTTACTTGAAGGAACTCAACCTGATGAGTTTGCATACAGACAGATTACAACAGTTGAGCTCAAAAATGGCAAACAGGCCAAGTACATCTCAGAGCTGTATGGGCGTGAAGGATTGTTTGATGGTGAAGCTGAGAACCTGACCATGGAAGAACAAATTATGTTTCTCAGAGCTACACCAGAGAATCCTACAGGCTTATACATGGGAAGTGAGTCTCATGGATGGGGGTACAGCTCAGTGTCCAAGTGCCAATACAGAGCTCCCATCCATACATTGCCAACCAAATCATCAGAGACTCATCCCAGGCTAGTGCTTATATGGGTCATCTTCTCAACTGATCAAGAAAGAAAAAGACCAACCATTCTGCCAACAATAAGTGGGACCTCAATAAAGTTAAAGGTTTGGCTGCATTGGTTCTGGGGGAGTTTGTTGGACCAAAAGAACCAATGAGCCGGATCAGAAAAACCTTTAAGTCCCACAGACGTCACAACAACTACTGAAGACCACAACAGCTGATTACAAAGTCTGAACACAAGTGCTGAAGACAAAGTTTGAAGACAAGTGCTGAAGACAAAGTCTGAAGACAAGTGCTGAAGACAAAGTCTGAAGACAAATGCTGAAGACAAAGTCTGAAGACAAGTGCTAAAGACAAAGTCTGAAGACAAGTGCTGAAGACAAAGTCTGAAGACAAGTGCTGAAGACAAAGTCTGAAGACAAGTGCTGAAGACAAAGTCTGAAGACAAGTGCTGAAGACAAAGTCTGAAGACACAAGTGCTGAAGACCAAAGTATCAGACGTTGTCACAACAGCTGAAGAGGTCTTCTTCAGTAGTTGTGATGGTTTACCTTTCAGTAGTTTTATGTTTTATCTGTTCAGTAGTTTGACACAACAGCTGAAGAATATTTCTTTAGTTGTTGTGCTCATCAGTAGTTTTATGTTATTCAGTAGTTTTGTAAAACGACTGAAGAGCTTGTTCTTCAGTCGTTGTAGTTTCAGTAGTTTCTTATCAGTAGTTTCATATTTTGTACTTAACACTCTGATATGTTCTCAGTAGTTGTGAACATTTCAGTAGTTTGTTAAGAGTTAGTTATTTTTGTAATAGATCTGCCAGTTGTACTTTCCCGTGATAACAGCAGCGATTGCACTCTATATAAGGAGTGTCAACCTATTGTAATAGGAGAATGATTTGATCAGAAATATTTGATAAATAGAAAATTCCTTGTTATAGAAATATATTCTCTCGTTATAACCGTATTTGTTCTTAATGCATACGAGTATCAAATTCTTGCTACAATTTGTCTAATTCTTGTTCTTATTCCGCTGCGTTACGCTCTAATACATCAAACTTGTGATCACTGATCCTGACAGGTAAGCAGAGACGGATGTCAGAAGCAACTAATTGTGTAAACATGATCAAGGCTATCCTGGATCCTACTAAAGCTGCATTCATACTACCTCCAGAAGACCCAGCTGAATCATCACAACATCAATCACCTCCTAAACATTGAGGAAAACTAGGCTGTATAATCCTTAGGGGGAGTATTGTTGCACCTGAAAGGATCATACATACCAACTCAATGGGTGAATTGATGATTGCTCTGCTGGAATCCCACAAGTCCAAGAACCAATGCGGATGAAGATCTGCAAGGAAAATAACAAGTGTATCTTCCGCATTTGTTAATGCGGAAGACATAACTCTGATGCGGACAAGTGTTTACTCTTCCGCATTGACTAATGCGGAAGACATAACACTAATGCGGAAGAATAAAAGAAGATGCGGACAAGACTTTGCTCATCCGCATTGACAAATGCGGATGACCAACCATATGCGCACAAGTATTTGTTCATCCGCATTAACCAATGTGGATGACGAACTTACTAATGCTGATGATCAAGTAGAAATTTTGATCAAGATTAACTCATCCGCATTTGTCAATGCGGATGAACAAGCAGAGATGCGGATCAATACTTACACTAGTTTCTGATGTAATAGGTTAGGGGTAGTTTAGTCATTTTGTAAAGGCATCTTGTCTGCCTATAAATAGAATAGTTAACCTCGTACTGAGGTGACGACTGATAGATAGAGAATTTTTGTTGTAATTATTCTCTGTAATCTATAACTTTCATATATCAATACAAACAACATTTATGAGTATTTTTCTTGCTTTGAATGTTCTTTAATTGTTTCTTTCCGCCACTCAATCATTGACTTGATTATCATATTCGATTCTCAGTAAGGATATCACTCTTACTCAAACCCAGTCAGCATATGATCCAATGCAGTAGTGGGAATATGATCAAAGCAAAGATATATACTTCATCACCGAATCAGATTATGGAATAGTAGCTTGCTCAAGAAACCAGCCGGCATTCTTCAACAGATTTGAAATAGCTGAATTGACCAAGTTAAGACTAACGAATCCTAGCGACAACTTAGAAGCAAGGGATGTACAAAAGTTGCTCCTCGAAGTATATAATTAAAACACATCTTGGAAATCAATGCAGGCTTCAGAACAAAAAAAAGAAAAAAGAAGTTGAAATTACTAAAGGCATCTTACCTAATGAACCCTCATCTAGCATTCAATTAAAATCTTCCCTTCTAACCAACTAATCTACTCAAACTACTAAGCAACTTTCTCCATGAGTCCAATAAGCCGCTCAAACTACTAAGCACATCTCTCCATCAGTCCAACCAGCAACTAAACCTCCATCACCAGGAACTTAGGATGATCTTTTGGTAGATGAAGTGGAAATCATTACAACTCCTGAAAGAATTAGAAGAAATTGGTCTAACTCCGAAAAATCTACTAAAAAGGATCTCATAGACTCTAACAAGAAAAGTCCTCAAAAAATGATGGAACACACATCATTGTTTGGTGATTTGACTTGAAATTTGAGAAATAGTTTGTTAAAATAGAGGATGGATCAAAGTTCTTCTTCCTGAATGAGTGAGAAGTTCTAAAGCTCAACCCAAATAATCTAAAGAAAATATTTTTTTCTTATCAAAGAATATGAAGGCATGCCTGACAAGTATAAATCTATAGCTTATATTCTTAAGGTGAAGATTAGAAACAGGGTTTAGGCAGAACCAAATAGATATGAAGAAAAAGATGTTCTACATGTGACTCCTTCGAATGTACATAATCCTATCACTTATTAGAGTTAAAATTCCTCTACAAAGTCTTTAATCTAATGTTTAGTAGTGCATGTAAGATTGAAGTTAGAGAATATGATCTTTTTAGATTATCCTGACACAACATGAAAGATTTGGTAGAACTTTCTCTTGATAACCCTACAAGAGATAGAATGGGATATATGTATGAACTTCTTTAGATGAGGATGCTTGAAGATTGAACTAGAGTTTTGGTAGCATCATCCTAGGGGGAATTAGTTGAGTTATAAAAAGAATGCAGCTACCTAAACTACATCAAGCACTAAACTACTGGAATAGGCACTTGTATGTATGCTGATGAATATCTATTGATTCACTGTTGCATTAGACAATACTATCAGTACCATAGAGTAGTGGTGATAGCATAACTCTATAACTAGTGTTCTTATGGTCTACCAATTTCTATTTAGTGTTGTATATTCTTTTATAACCAATAGTAATGCATATTCATAGTATGCCATAATGTGAAGATCAATGGCTAAAACATGCCATTGATCCTAAACCTTGAATAGATGATAAGGATTTATTATTGATTTTAGATTTCATAGTATATATATCTCACACTAGTATAGTTATGAGATTAGCTAGTTTGCCCACTTGTTTGTTCCTATTATTACTCCTTTGTAATCAATAAAGTTTATGAAGTGAATACTTTGAAAGAATTATCATTGTTATTTTACATTCAAAGTATGTTTGCGTGATTGTTAGTAAACAATTAACTTAGATTTTTCATTTGTTAACTACTCATCAATAGAAAAGTCATGTTCAATTCTCAACCCGATCCAACACTATATCTAAGTAAAACTCCTTCAGTGAGGACAAAAAAGATTATGCATGGCTGTGAATGGTGTTAAAAAGAATGTCGTTGTGGGTGATTAGTTTTGTTCTATACATGATATTTACCGATACTTGTTTTGTAAGTCGATCACAAAATGTTAGACAAGCATAGGTGTAATCACACATGATCATGAAAGGTACATGTTTTGAGTTAACAGATACATATGACTTGAGTGATAATGGGATGTACATCAAATAATTTAGGCTTAAATCAAAGTTTCATTAAATTTACTAGTGGGTCAATGAAATAGTGTTAGATAAAACAAATGTAAGTTGTAAACTTAATACAACTTCACATAGGGTGTTTGTAAAGAAAATAATGTAAGCCAAAGATGTGTTTAACAACTTGTGGAATAATTACACCACTATTGGTTAAATAAAAACTTCAACTTACTACGACAAGTTTTTGAGTCATGACATGGGCAAATCTTTTGAATGAACATTATCAAAAGATTTTTCCAGGCTTGAGTTAGACAACTATGTATACACATCTTAAATTATAAGGGATGCACAACAAAGGTGAATGAACATTATCAAAAGATTTTTTGGTCATGAGTTTGACAACTATGTTTAGACATGTTAAATCCCATGGGATGCAAAACAAAGTATAACTATGGATGTGTGTGGACTAGTACAATCAATAATAGTCACAAACTGTTAAAAACATCCAAGTGCAACTATAAAAAATTTGTTATGATCTTCAAACAAGTTTTACTTTCTTTTATTGTCTTTTTACCCTTATCTTGAGTTTTAAGCGAAACAAATAAACAAGCTTTAAAAGAAACGGATAAACTGACTTTTGAAGAATGTAAAATTGTTAAAATTTATTCAAAGATCATACCAAAGGGAAATGTTTTCAAGTTTGACTGTTATATCGAATGTTGTTTATTGGAGGTTTGACTTTTCATCATAAGCATGATATATTCTTAACTATATGAGAAATGTATCATATACGTGAAATGTTTTCTCAAAATATACAAAACTTTGATTGGTTAGATTTAGAAAATGTTAAACAAGAGAGGGAGAAAAAATGAAGAAAATATTGAACGTGAGAGGGAGAACTACAATGAAGAGTAGCTAATTATCGGGTAACATAAATACATATGACAAGATGGATCTTCTATAGTAGGATTTATAAAGTATCACTCCTAGGGAAGATTGTTAGGTTTATCCTTAAAACTAATATTTACCAAATCACGTATGATTTACAAATTAATAGGCAAGATTAAATTGTATAGATTCAGAGATCAGTGTTGATTTAAATGAAAATATTGGTCAAAGTCAAAGTAAAGACTAAGCCAAAGTCCTAGTTTAAAGTTAAAGTTCATATTGATTCATTCAAAATTGATAAAGAAGATCATATTACGTGGATTCTATTGGAAATTGCATATTCTTCTCTACATCGTATATATGCTTCTTTTTAGATTCCTTAATTCAAGGCTATGTCATTGTAGTTTCCAATTACATTTTATGTTTCCTTTTGCATCGTTTCTTTACTGTATATATGTATTTTTTCCTTCTCATAATGAATTAGTCATCTTTTGCTACCAACTTGTTCATGGTATCAGAGCAGATATCGATCCTAAACAAAACAAAACTCTAACTGGCAATTCCTATGGCCGGAGATGAGGCTCAGAAAAACAAGAATGAAGGGGAGGCGATTGACCACACCTCTCCTTTCAATCTTCACGCTTCTGATTATCCCAAACAAATGCATGTGAACGATTTTCTTACCGATAAGAATTACAATGATTGGGCGCAAGAAATGATGAATTTCTTGTTTGCTTAGAACAAAATCGGTTTTGTTGATGGCTCAATCAAGAAACCGGAAGAGGGATGTGCCAAGTATATGCCTTGGATGTGTTGTGATGTAATGATTAAAGGTTGGTTAAGCACAGCCATGGAGAAATAGATTCGCAATAGTGTGAAATACGCCAAGACATCAGCTGAGATCTGGATCAACTTAACAGAACGCTTTAGGAAGGAAAGTGCTCCAAAATCGTATGAATTGAAGCAATCTTTGACAGCAACTCGACAAGACGGGTCGATGTTTCAGCTTATTACACAAGACTACGTAGCTTGTGGAATGAAATGGAGTCGATTCTACCAACACCCCATTGCTCATGTAATGGTTGTACATGTGGATTAGGAAAGAAGCTTTGAGAATTGAAAGAGAAAGAAAGAATGTATGAGTTCTGATGGGACTTGATGATCAATTTGGTGTAATTAAAACCTAGATTTTGGCCATGAAACCTACACCAAATCTGGGTACAACCTATCATTTGGTAGCGAAAGATAAACAACGTGTCATTGCCACTACAAAGAGACGTATTCAAGAAGCTACTACCTTCCAGGCGTCCTATCAAGGATGACGAGAAGAGAACCGAAACCAACAACAGGAGAAAGGGTGGCTAAAGAATGAAAGGATTTGTCCTATTGATAAAAATGAACATTGCACCCATTATGGAAGAGATGGACACAATAGGGATGGGTGTTTCAAAAGAATTGGATACCTGGAGTGGTGGCCAGGAAAGGGGAAGAAAGACAAACCTAAACCGAGAGCAACTTTTATGCAAACCGAATCTGAAACGGATCATGTCCTATACTGGGTCTGACGGATGAGCAATACAAAAGTTTCTTGAAGTTATTAGTAAGAAACAAGATGAACCTGTTATGGCAAACATGGCAGGTAAAATAAATACAGATAGTGAATGGGCCGTTGACTCGGGTGCAACTGAACACATTACATATCAAGGAAACTTGCTTGAAAATTTAACCACGGATGCACTCGAAAGACCCGTCACAATCCCAAATGGGGATGCTTTTCCTGTAAAAGGGAAAGGAAATAGGATATTCAAAAGGGGACTGAAAGTAAGGAGTTCTTTTTATGCCAAATTTACATGCAATCTGTTCAAAGGTTAACTAAAGATCTAGATTGCACCGTAACATTTTTCTGATTTCCTTGTGTTGTAGGGCTTGAAGACGGGGAACTTGATTGGAGTGGGTAACTGTCGCGGAGGTCTCTATCGAATGAGGGGATAAAAGAAGAAAGGGAGGCGATGATGGTGACTTTTGATTCATGGCACAACCGACTTGGGCATGCCTCAAAATACCAATTAAATTATGTTAGTTTTCTTAAAGTTTTTTTTTTTTTAATTTAAGGACAAAGTTTATGAGCAAAGCAAAACTTACTTGTTTACCTTTTCTAGTAGTTCCATCAAGACAAGTGAATGCTTTGATATAATAAATTATGATATTTGGGGGAAATATAGGAGACCATCTCTAATAGCAGCAAATTATTCTTAACGATAGTCGATGATTATAGTAGGATGGTATGGATTATATTACTTAAACATAAAACTGAAGCAACCACTTTCTTAGTTGATTTTTATAAGATGAATAAAGTGTTAGGACCTGGTATTTGACCGAAATACCTAGTGATTAACGTGTAAACAGATCAAATAGTGCGGAATCCTATTTGATTACGATCCAATCAGTGAGAACACACGATAATCAATCAAGAATTGAAACTAACGTTAGAAATCGATTGGGAATCGATCTAATGTGTTCTATGAACTTGGAGAACGAATTGGAAGGTTTCTGGACGGCTAGGGTACGTCTGGAATCGTAATTGATCGAGAGCCCTATTTTTCACGAATTGAGTTGTATATAGGTTGGTATTATTCAATCGTGCGACTGAACCATTAGTCTGGTTCATCGTGCGATTGAACCATGCGGTTGATTCATTCGTACGACTGAGTGTTCAGTCGTGCGACTGAGCCAAATTATGTTGCAATCGTACGACTAATCCAGTCTCCTGGTTCAGTCGTGCGACTGAGTCAATCGTGTGAAGTTATCCATGCGTATGGTTCATTCGCATGAGCCATTCGCATGAGAACTTCATTAAGTTAAGTTTGAATGTTTTAATTAATATAACATGATATGCAACCATTCAAGCAACCATAAATCAATCAATTCAATCACGACTCATTAATGAAATATATAAACATCACAAGTAACAAACAATTATGTCATTTCATTAATCAATACAAATTACATCATACTCAGATAGACAAGATTCATTACATTTCACAATCATGATCTAGGGACATACACGCATCAACAAACTCCCCCTTGGACCTAGATCTATCTAATCTCTTGTCTTCTGCATAACCTCCTTATACTTTTTGTACTCTCCTCCTTAGTGACTCCTGCGTGAATCTCAAACGCAAAACAAAGTCGTATAAACGTTTTGGAACTGGAGGGCTTGTACAATGTCTTGTGTGTCATAGAACAGTGGCCACTTGTATAATGATAGACATCATTAGCAGACAAGTTGGTTAGCCACATCGGGTCGAATACCCTGATAGTATCCATTTGGCCCTCTTTATTCAGAACTATGACAGCTTCAGCAGTTCTCCAATCATAGTACCACCATTTGAAGTGTGGAGTGAAGTCCTGTGGCATTTCCCTAAGAGGGATTCTCGACATAGTGCGTGGAGGACTCCACTTCAACACAATCTTGGGCTTGCCAGTACTGGCATCAACCTCAGACCTTCTTAGATACCTAGGTGTTGTGGTCTGAAGTTAACCCATCTGGTGTGGTACTCCTTCAGGGCAGCCTCGAACCAGCCTGACATTTTTCGTGGGTCAGCATACAGCAGCTTTAGCTTAACCAGCTGGTTGAGCTCAAAACCAGGTAGAGTTTCAGATCATGTGGAAATGAAGTACTCTATGCCATGTCCCTCTTAACTCCATACGCGTTAAGGTCATCAAAATACACCCATGCAATAATCCTGCCGGACACCTTATGGTGTTTCTGACTCTGTAGAGCTTGGTGTAGGCATCTTTCTTTGGTGCAGCACGCTGGGCTCTAACTTCTTCAAAACAGGTAGCCCACTCAGCCCTTCGAGTGTCTACGTCATTATTTGAGGCTTGGGCTATTCCTTTGGTCTTTCTGTTCCTGCTCCATCTTGTCTAGTACCTCAAACATATCACTGACTAGGGACTCACCCAGATTGGGGAACATATTACCCTCGTTGTCAGGTACTGCGGTACTCTTCTATTGTAAATCTTCAACCTCAACTTCATCCACGTCATTTAGTTCTTCATCACTGGTTGAATCAACTGTTGGAGCATCCTTGACAATTTCATCAGGATTGAGTCTGAACATCTCTGCCAGTTGCTCGTTAGATAGGTCATGAATTATTTCCCCTTCTTCAGGGGTATAACTCACAGACCTTCTTATAATCCCTTGCAGATCAAGAGTCATGGTTAGTTGAGTCTTGACTGTTGAAGGGGAGCATGTCAAACTCATCCCTTTGATAGTTTGGATCTGTTTGATTTAAACATTCAACCACAACCATTAGTAAGTGATCAAACAGAATTATATCAACTTAATATATAAGATTCAACACACAAACATTAGTAAGTAATCAACCAGAATTATATCAACGTAATATATAAACATTCAACACATTTGTTTTTTTTTCATTCCATGATTCAATCACAAATAAATAAATACATAAGACATCTAATCTGTACTTTTGTCTGAATCCTGGCTCGTCGCTCGGAGGAGCAGAAGAGGTAGATGGCTGATCCTGTCGATTCTTCGATCTTCGCTCTTGACCAGAAGCAGAGGCCGATGCAGCGCATCCCCTCCTTCGCTTCGTCATCATCATCTTACCTTCTGTCCTTTCTTCCTCTGTCTCTCTTCATCCTCAGCATCATCCTCATCGTATCATCATTTTCATCATGACCATCTCCATCATCCCCATCACCCTCCTTTATCTTCAAAGGGCTCACTTTGACCCCTTTAACCTCAGCATAATCGTCTTGTTGGTTGTCTCCAAATCCTCTATACGTTTGGCTGATTGGGCCTGCTGCTCCTGGAGTTGGGACATCTCGACTCTCCTAGCATCGATTAGCTGGGTCTGCTGATCTATCACCGAGCCTGCTCTGCCAACTGCTGAGACTGGGCAGCAGTCAGATCGGTCAACTGGCGAATCTGCGCCGCTTTCTCTTCATCTGCAGCTAGCAGGCGCATCACCATACGGTTAAGCGCCGACAGCTGCTCCTCTACCCTGATGTGAGGTAGAGTAGATCCATATACATGTGATGGCTGGGTTGAGGGTTTGGCATTATGTGAGGTGGTGGTGGTAGTAGCAGTGGTGAATATGGGTCGGTAAGTAGGTGCTGGTGATGTAGGTGTGAATGGTATGGTGGTGGATGGGAAGGATACAGTGGTGGTAGGTAAGGTGGTGGTGTGGTAGCAGTAGTGGATGTGGTGGCTGTGGTGATGGGTGGTATGTCAGTGGAGGTGGTAGTGGTGGCTGTGATGGTGGAAGTAGTGGCAGCAGTGGTAACGAAGGTCAGGCGACGCTTCTTCTTCTTCAGTCCGTGTGGTTGAGCCATCCTCTTCCTCTTAGTCCCGGTGGAAGTGGATGCTCCCCTGCAGCTCTGCCCACTGAACCCGGAGCATAGCTTGGGTCAGTCTCTCTCTCAGTGGAGTCCCGAGGGTGTTCACCAACCACCCTAAGCCCGTGTTCTGTGGGAACAACTTTGCTTCCCACAGTCCTAGTGAGGGGCTCCTCATCCGACTCCTCCTCTTCCTGATCACCAACAATGAACCCCTGATGGAACCGGCCGTCTCAGCAACCTCTCCGGCAGTGTCAGACCCCGGGGGAATAACATCTGACTCAGTGCCTCTTTGAGTAGCAGGCATATCATCCCCGGCGTTGCCGCTGTCATCATCATCAGAATCCATATCTGGTAGGAGCAACCTCTCATCATCGGAGTCGCTGTCATCGTGACGCCATTTGCGTCTGCCAGGCGCCACATACCTCTCGTTGGCCAGGTGGCCAATCAGTCTCTTCACTTGGGGCTTACCTGCTTTCCCCTGTAACTCTCATCCTGCCCAGAGTAGTATCATCCATAATCTCTAAGGCCACTGCGTCATGACTCTCTTTGGGCAACTGTGGCAGCTTCTCGTTGAAGACGAGCTGTAAGAATCTGGGGTACATACAAAACCCCTCTTTACCCTTGACCTCCAAGTTCTCCACTAAGTAGGAGAATATCATGCTGGAAAAACTGAAGGGTTGGTTCAGACCAGTGCCACGTAGGCATTTTGAATCTGGTCTGAGAGGTCGTCAAACCCACCCCTCCTCGATGCAACACACTTGAGGATCACGTGTGCTAAGTACTTGTACTGGGGGCTCAGGTTGCTCTTGTTGAGCACACCTGAGTTGATATCCCCAGCGTACTTTATCCTCAGGAAGCATCCCTCACTGTCAACGGATGTAGTTTAGTAGGATGATCAGTGTCATCCCCAAACTCTAGGACCCTCTGAATGTCGGCAGCAGAGATCTCAATATCATGGCCCAATATAGAGCTCCTAATACAGTACGGCTCACGAGAGCGGTCCACCGAGGCATTCTCCCAGAATGCCTGATGGAGTGATCTATATGGCGTGCAAGGCGTGGAGATAGCCTTATGAATCCGGGACCGTCTCAGAAAGGCTATAATGTCAGTAACTCAGCCCCGTTCCTGGTGGTGTGATCCAAATGGGCACAGATGTTGTGCTTTGGATTTATGGACCACCTTTCTGCCATTTACCTGAAACACACAAGACATAGAACCATTAGTACATAAGACATGAAAACTTCTGTTCTAAGTGTAAAGTTGAAAGTCATTTTGATTCATTCGTGCGAATGAATCATGCGACTAAAGTCAGTCGTCTGTTCTTTCATGCGACTGGACCCATTCTGGTCAATGTGACATGCAATTGGGTTCAGTCTGCTGACTGAGTCTGCGAATGGTTCAGTCGGCCGACTGAGATCAATCGTATGGTTCATTCGGCCGAATAACCCAATCGCCAGATTCAATCGTGCGATTGAAGTTCATCCGGACGACTAGTCGCCTGTCTCAGTTGTTCAGTTCCTGTGTTTGCATCTTGATCAATACAAGTGATTTAACATGGATTACCGGTTCAATATACTCGCATTCTTTTACTAATAACCTATCAACCTTAATTTTAACATTTTGCATAGTTGAAGTAGGTTATTAGGTCGCGTTCTGTCTGTTTCTTGTTTTCATTCGCATTTCACCACATTATGGTTCAATCCTTCTGATTTCAATGAAACAAGACTTCAATCTACCTGTATAATGAATGGCGAACGATAGTGAATCAAAAACAATGATAACCAGTGCTAGTAAAATTTTGGCAGAGTAACGGTAGGGAGTGCGATTTAAGGGCGATTTGGGATGATGAGTGAGATGCGATCGACAGAGCCCTTTAAATACTAAGCTGGGCTCAGTCGGCCGACTGGCCTCAGTCTCCCAGTTCATTCGGTGACTCAGGCTCAATCGTACGATTAGCCCAACCAGTCGCATGCACTTGACCGACTGAGATTCAGTCGGTCGACTGGCTCAGTCGTGCCTTTCATTCGCATGTTCAGTTGACCGAATGAGTTTCAATCGGTCGACTGACTCATTCACCCTCTTCCAATCGGTCGAATGGGCTATTCTGATGAGCCATTCGTGTTAGTGGAAGCCATTCGCATGGTTGGTCCATTCTCATGGTCCATCGTGCGAATGGGTCACACTTAGTTAATTTTCTGCCATTTATACCAATTTACATTTAAGCCCTTTTAAATTATTTAAATTAACGTTATGAGCCTTTGATCATTTCAGACATGATCATTTTATTTTGAAAGCATTTTGATCACCTCAGACGTGATCCTTTTAGATACTTTAGTCACCTCAGACGTGACCCTTTAAAAGCACTTGTCACCTCAAACGTGACTATTTTAAACTTTCGAAGCACATATGGTCATCTCAGACATGACCCTTTTAGTGATTTGATTCCTTCTGATTTTCCTGATGTAGCCCGACACACGCCTACAATTAAAATTAAAACAACTAACTAATTTAAAACCTTAAACTAATTTCATAAACAAACTTATTTTGGCTTTTAGTGAGAGATAAATCCAGAGATTGATATCTACGGATTTGGTTCGGGAGTAGACAGCTTCAACTTAGATTGATCATATCTGGACCAATCAATTTTGGAATCATACAGGTAAGTCAAATCATTTGGGACTTGTTATTAAAACTTTTTGATGCTTAAATTCTCGGTGTTCATCCAGAGTCGTTAGCAACTTAAGGAAATCATACTGAACTCTTAGATTTTCACATTGATTTGAACTCTTGAGAATGTAGCCACTAAGATTGTCAGTATGTTTGTCCACTTAAATCCATACACAGACTTTTGACGCAGACTGGTGACTGATTTAGGTTTAATTATTTCAACTAACATTTGTGGATCCCACACTTATATGGTAATCAACATTCCTCAGAGGCTTTTGAGCGGCCTACGGGTATTATTACAAGAAGAGACTATTCTTAGAGCTTTCAAAGAGAAGCCTGTCCTCAGGTCAGTGCCATCGCACAGCAGAGAGGCGGCAAACAACAATGAATTCTAGAATATCTAGGTTATGCTTATCCTCAGGTCAGTGCCATCGCACAGCAGAGAGGCACACAACCTATCTCCTTGTTAGAGCACTTTATTTATTTTCCACAATATGCACCAACACATAAGTCATTAGCTTTATTGCTTTTGTCTTTCATTTTTTCTTGCTTTGCTCTAATTATGGTCATCCGCACACATTTGTGGCATTTAAATGCTCATTACCCCATATTGGAATATATTTGATTGTGTTAACCAGTGATAAGATGGAAGTCCACAGTCAGTTGAACAACTTAGTTTGATCTTGAGATCACCAATCAGGTCTAATTGTCTATTGTGTTGAATCTACCAACATATCATTTGTAGTCTAGCAGCCTCTAAGTCTACTTTCTTTGTGTCACCTTAGGAGTTGCCAGTTTTCTATCATCTTCCCTTTTTATATTGCTTAGACTACACACACTTATACTTTGAACTTTTGCATCTATTCAAAACTTAAATTTTTGTTTTTTTAAAGTCCCTCTTGATTTTGGTCCTGTGTACTATCATTTTCCAAAGGTATTGAATCGGTATCACAGACACAATCTACCTTATTTCAGCTAGTTACCCCTTCTCCCTCATTTTATTTTTATTTTATTTTATTTTATTTTTTTTAATCTAACTTGCTGACATATTCTCCCCCTAAAATACTAAAATCATTTCTGGTTTAATTATTTTTGGATTTTATAAACAGCAAAATAACATGAGTTTAAATATAACAGACGAAAATAAAAAGATAACATAAAATAAAATAAACTTTAACTAAACTACATCGGACTACACATTATTATCATCAGGAATTACCTCACTTTTCTTTTTAACGCCGTTGACCTCTAGCAAATATTGAAAACGTGGTTTATCAAAGGCTTTAGTATAGAGGTCAGCGCGTTGAAAATCAGTATTAATTTTAACCACATCAATTAAGTTCTTTTCAAACAGTCTCTTATGAAGTGGTATTTAATACCGATGTGTTTGGTCTTAGGATGTTGAACCGGATTTTTAGTTACTGCAATTGCAGCAGAGTTATCAACAAAAATAGGAGTAGATGAGAATTTTAACCGTAATCCCGCATTTGCTGTTGAATCCAAATGATTTGTGAACAGCAACTTGCAGCAGCAACATATTCGGCTTCACAGGTTGACAATGCAACCGATGTCTGCTTCTTACACTGCCAGGTAACTAATCTTCTCCCAAAGAATTGACACCCCGCTGATGTAGACTTGTAGTTCATCTTGCATCCCCCGTAATCCGAGTCACTATACATGGTAAGCTCAAAGTCATCATCATGAGGATACCACAATCCAAGTGTGGGTGTACCCTTCAGATAACGAAAAATCCTCTTGACCCCGATCAGATGGTTGACCTTTGGTTTAGCCTGATATCTAGAACATAGACATGTAGCATACATAATATCAGGTCTTGAGGCAGTGAGATACATGAGGGATCCAATCATTCCTCGGTACATAGTGGCATCTACAAGATCTCCATTCTCATCAGGTGCTATATCATGATTCGTAGCAAGTGGAGTCCCAGCAGCAGAAGCATTCTCCATGTCAAAGCGACTGAGAATGTCTCCTACATACTTGGTCTGATGTAGAAAGATCCCATTAGGTGTTTGATCCACCTGTAACCCGAGAAAGAACTTCATCTCCCCCATAGCACTCATCTCAAACTCTTTCTTCATCATTGCTGCTTCACTCTTTGCATAACTCTTCGTTCTTTGACCCGAAGATTATGTCATCAACATATATCTGTACAAGCAGTAGGTCGCCATCCTTTTCTTTAATAAACAGTGTACAGTCAATGACTCCCCTGCGAAAGCCGTGTTTCACAAGATGAGTCGAGAGTTTCTCATACCAAGCTCGAGGAGCTTGATGAAGCCCATATAAAGCTTTGTCGAGCTTGTAAACTCTATCCCGATGATAAGGGCTCAATCCCTCGGGTTGACTTACATAGACTGTTTCCCTGATTTCCCCATGAAGGAATGCACTCTTCACATCTAATTGGTAGACTTTAATCTTCATGTACGATGCATAGGCAAGGAATATACGAATAGCTTCCATCCTTGCCACGGGTGCAAACACCTCATTATAGTCAATCCCCTCGACTTGGCGAAAACCTTGAACCACCAGTCGAGCTTTGTTCTGATAATGACTCCTTGGTCATCCTTCTTGCATTTTAGTACCCATTTGGTGCCAATGACTTTAGCACCTTTAGGTCTATCAACCAGAGTCCATACACCTAACTTCTTAAACTGCAGAAGTTCTTCTTGCATGGCACTCACCCACGCCTCATCATTTAGTGCTTCACCACGTATTTTGGCTCAACCTGCGAAACAAAACATCGATAAGCACCATCATGAATGTAACCTTTCTCCATAACTAGGCGTAATCAGCTGAGTATAGCTGATTTCGGGTTTGTACTCCTGATCTGACATCCCCAATAACATTGTCAAGGGGATGATAGACGTTTAGTCGTGATCCTGGAGTAGTAGGCACAACCACCTCAGAACGAGATTGTGAACATTTGTTCTGCATCTGAGGAAGATGGAGTTTGAGGTTCCGAAGTCAAGGTGCATCACTCATGGATGCTTGTGGACTTTCAGGAACTGGAATCTGTTCCTCCTGACTGTATAGGTCATCTGCTTCAGTTTCATCTTCAGAGGAGGAGTCACTGTCATCGACTACCCCTCCTGACTGAGTAGATGATTCTCCCTGGTGCTAGATGGTGTATTTAGAATATCATACATCATCCTAGTAGCTAACTCATCATCCGAGGGAGAGAGAGGGATGTTGAAGGACTTGAAGAATCCATCATAATCGAAGAAGTATGCAGGTCTTTGCCTGTAGGTGGTGTGGTATATCTCTAACGTCGACTTACACCACACTTCTACAAGACCCGTTGAGTTATTGTAAACTCGCTTGTTGGTATGTTGTATCCTAGAAAAATTCCTTCATCTGCCTTCTCGTTGAATTTGCCTTCTTGTGTCTTCTTCAGAAGTGTACACGGCGCACCAAAAGGTTCAAGATACTCCAAATTCGGTTTGCGTCTTTGTAGTAGCTCATAACATGTCTTTTCGTGGCGCTTGACTATTAGGACTCGATTCAGTGTATAACACGCATTTGCCACCGCCTCATTCCAGAATTGGATAGGCAGTTTCGAGTCTGCCAGCATAGTCCGTGCTGTCTCTATCAAACTCCTGTTCTTTCTCTCAGCAATGCCATTCATCTGAGGTGTGTAAGCAGAAGTGAATTGATGCACAATTCCCTTTTCCTTGCAGTATGCCTCCATCCCTTGATTCTTGAATTCTGTCCCGTTGTCTGAGCGTACTTGTCTAACTTTTAGCTTGTAGAGAGATTCCAGTGTGGTTACTAATTCCTTGAATGTCTCCAATGTTTCTGATTTGGATTTCAGAAACATTACCCAAGTGAACCTTGAGTAGTCGTCAGTGACCACAAAACAGTACATGTCGCCTGCAATGCTCCTTGTACTAACTGGACCAAACAGATCCATGTGAAGAAGCTCAAGAGGAAGTTCTATTGAATGAACTTTCTTTTCCTTATGAGACTTCTTTGTCTGTTTGCCTTTCTTGCAAGCTACACAGAAATCAGGAAGCTGAAAGTTCTTGACATTTACACCTCTCACCAAATCCTTCTGAATCAAGTGATTCATCTTCCTTTGACTGATGTGTCCCATTCTCCTATGCCAGGAGATTGAGTCTTTTTCAGTAGCTTTAAATAGAAAGCACTGAACCTCATGATCCATTGTAGAAGCTGTTGACAGATCCAAGACATAAAGGTCTTTATATCTTGAAGCAGTCATTAGAACTTGGTCCTCTGGGATCATATATTCTTTCTTCAGCACGTAACACTTCGTGTTGTCGAAGATGACTTTAAATCCTTTATCACAGATTTGGGAAACAGAAAGTAATTTGTTCTGAAGTTGTTGAACGTAGTTCACCTTATCAAACTTAACTTTCTGATTTCCCACTTCTCCCTGAGCTGTGATATAGCCTCCTTTGTTTCCTGCAAAGGAAACATGCCCTCCTTTATTTGTTTGACGTTTGATAAAAGGGCTCTATTTCCTGTCATGTGCCTGGATGCTCCGCTGTCTATAATCCACGTGTTAGTCTCAGCACTGTATCGCACACCCTGCACATACAAAGTAAATGAATTAGTTTAGGTTAGGAACCCAGCTTTCACTATCTTGGGTTTCCCAGAGGCATCACACATCATAAACTTCACCCATTGACCATTAGAGGGTGAGGGTAGCTCAGGTTCCTTCTTGTCATCAGTATCAGACACGTGGGTGGACTTTTCTTTCCATAAGCCAGATTTGTGCAGTGCCTGTTTATGATAAACAGTGTCTGGCTTACAGGTTGGACTTTAGGTTCACTAGCTCTTCTAGGTGGAGTTAGAGAACTCCTCTTAGAAGACCTAGGTCTAGAGTCCTGAAGATCAATATTCTTCCTAGGTGTCTGATAGAAATGACAATAGGAAGCAATGTGTCCACATTCTCCACAGTTGTAGCATGACCTGCTATCAACTTTATGAGTAGACTTTCTTTGTGAGAAAGTGCGTGACACTCTAGTAACATCAATCACTTTAGTTTTTGACTCTTGTATGTTTGATGTTTTCTCTGATTTACCAAAATTTCTGTTTTTTAACCTGTTTCATTTTTTGGTAACTGGTTTTTGACTTGAAGCATGTGAAAAAGTAGCATTTGAAGTCCTTTTAGGTTCTGATTTGACTCTGTTTGACCCTGACTTTAAGTTAACTTTTTCAAATTCATTTTCCAGATTTACACAAGGCAATTTACCCTTGCCTTTGAAGTGGCCTGCTTTTGTTTCTGACCAGATTCAGTAGATGAACATGAGGTGTCTGGATCAGTAACAAGAGGAGTAGTCACCACATGATCCTTGATGGGGTTATTATTTACTGGTCTAGACTTAGTGTTCATCAAGGTCTCAGGTGGTGGTGGAACCACTTTGTAGCCTAATCCCTCCCGTTATTCCTTTCTCTCACTAAGTGTTGAACTATGTGTGAAGAACTAGTCCAACTATGCAGTTTCTGTTTTAATGAATTAACTTCTACTTCTAGAACTGCCTTTTGCTTCTTAGTTTCTTCTAGGGAGTTTAGAGAGACCTAATGTCATTTGCTTGGTTAAGGCCACTACTTCGGTTTCCCTAAGTTGTTTAGTCAATAGGTCTATCTTTTCTTTATAACTGTGCTCATTTTGTTTTAGTACTCTATTAGACTCAGTGCACAGTCGTAAATCTTTTACTAAGTTATCATTATGATCTAATAGCCTAGCAAATTTTCCATCTATGCTATTCCTAAAAGTATCACAATCAGAACAAGCATGATTATTAAACATTTGGTCAGTAGTACTTACCTGAGTTGGTTCAGAAGAGTTAGCCATCAGTGCAGCATCAGATGTCTCTGGTTCTGGTGATTCTGACTTTTCTGTCTCTAACGTGGAAATCTCCTCATTTGGCTTGTAACTGACCTCAGCTGCAATTGTTTCTTCACTATGTGACATTGCTATCTCAACTGCTAGATCCCCTTCACTCGCAGAATCATCATCAATATTCTCAACACTGGCAATGTTAGATTCTCCTGGTGAGACAAACCTAAAACTCCAATCTGTCCTTCATCATCATGAGCAGTCAAGGCTTTTGGATCCTTGTTTGATGAAGTAGAACTGGAGGCTTGCTTGTCTTGGCGAGTAAAGGACGAGAACGGGTTCCCATTACCCGTCTTCTTTGGCTTGACACATTCTCTTTTGAAGTGCCCCTTCTTCCACAGTTGAAGCAGGTCACTTTACTCTTGTCAAAGCCAAAGTGGTATCCTTAGTAGCTATCAAGTTCTGTCCAGTCTTCTTAACAAACTTCTTCGCCCTTCGGACAGCGCTAGCTAAGACCCATATATATCCATCCTCTCAAGCTCCATTTCATCCACCTGCGCGTAGTCCTCATCTGCCAGATGGTAGTTTCCAATCTTCCCCGCACAAGTCCATCATATGAATGACCCACTGCTGCTAACAGATCCATATGCTCTCGAGCTACTTCTACAGTCACATTACCGAGGTTCTCGATCTTCAGTTTGGTAGCACTTGCTTCTGATCCAATATGATGGGTACAGGACGACCCAGACGTGTCTGATCCAGAAGGAGAAGCATGTGAAGGACCTGACGAGCTGGACACAAAGCAGTCTGGAGTGGTGCTCCAGATGTCTTAGCTTGAGGCGTGGCGTTGTATAAAGCTGGATTTTGTGTGTACGAAGACTTCTGAGCTCTATACTTCACTTAGTGCTTCTTCTCGCAACTTTAGAATGAATTCATATATCCAGCTTTACAAGCATTCCATTCTGTCTCAGGTTAGACACGAATGTAGCCCACTTATCAGGCAATCCGTCTGCGAAGTTGCTTACTTTCTCTTCCATAGTCGTTTCCACTCCATGTGTATGCAATTCGCTCATCAAGTGGTAGAATCTGTCTATGACTTCGTCTAAACTTTCATTACCAATCGATGAGAAGTTATCGAATTCCTTCTTTAACTCCTTTGCCTTGATTGCCTTCAATGACGCATTCCCATCATATCTCTTCTCTAGCTCATCCCACGTTTCTTGGACTGCTTGTTCTCTGAATACTGGTGGAATATGTCTTTGGGGATAGACTGAGTGATCAATGCATAAACTCTTTTCTCTGCATTGTACTTTATTTTTGTGCGTCTGTCATCCCGCTTAATGTTAGCTTAACTCCATCAGCTCCCACCGGTGTACTATAACCGATCTCAATGGCTTCCCACAGATTAGGATCTACTCCATTAAGGTAGATCTCAAAACGTTGTTTCCAGTGGGGAAACTCATCTAAAGTCAAAAGCTTTGGTGGTTTATTGTGATTACCCACCTCACTCTCAAGCAACAGCAGGTTCTGTATCCTTGAGTCCTTCCCAGCAGTAAAGGCTGACATCTGATTTTCCATGACTAATACTTAGAATCTAATCAAACAAACTTTCACTGATGCGACTGAAGGATGCGAATGATCTAATCGTGCGTATGAACTCTGCGACTGGTTCAATCGTGCGGCTGAACTGGGCGATTGGTTAAGTCGGGCGAATGAATCTGGTCCGTATGAGCTATGCGAACGAACAGGCCAGTCGGCCGAATGAGGGTGCGACTATGTCCAATCGTGCAAATGAGCAATGCGAATGGAGTCCAGTCGTGCGAATGAGTCACTCGTGCGACTGAAGCTGCTGTTTTGCGAAAATTTCTAGGTTGACGGGTTTCAGCCATAAAGATTCGAAATTTCACAAGTTCTAATCGCCTGAGTCCATAGAAACCAAACTTCAATGAGCAGGGAACTTCCAAGATCACTTTTGAAGCCAAAGATTGCGTTTTTAGTGCAAAAACACAAACTTTTATGCAATCTTGATTGAATCAACAGGTAATCAAGAGTCAAAGCTCTGATACCACTTGTCAGGACCTGGTATTTGACCGAAATACCTAGAGATTAACGTGTAAACCAGATCAAATAGTGCGGAATCCTATTTGATTGGCGATCCAATCAGTGAGAACACACGAAGAATCAATCAAGAATTGAAACTAACGTTAGAAATCGATTGGGAATCGATCTAATGTGTTCTATGAACTTGGAGAACGAATTGGAAGGTTTCTGGACGGCTAGGGTACGTCTGGAATCGTAATTGATCGAGAGCCCTATTTTTCACGAATTGAGTTGTATTTATAGGTTGGTATTATTCAATCGTGCGACTGAACCATTAGTCTGGTTCAGTCGTGCGATGAACCATGCGGTTGATTCATTCGTACGACTGAGTGTTCAGTCGTGCGACTGAGCCAATCTTATGTTGCAATCGTACGACTGATCCAGTCTCCTGGTTCAGTCGTGCGACTGAGTCAATCGTGTGAAGTTATCCATGCGTATGGTTCATTCGCATGAGCCATTCGCATGAGAACTTCATTAAGTTAAGTTTGAATGTTTTAATAATATAACATGATGTGCAACCATTCAAGCAACCATAAACCCAATCAATTCAATCACGACTCATAATGAAATATTAAACATCACAAGTAACAAACAATTTATGTCATTTCATTAATCAATACAAATTACATCATACTCAGACAGACAAGATTCATTACATTTCAAATCATGATCTAGGGACATACATGCATCAACATAAAGACATAATTTGGAAAAGGTATTAAGAGAATTAGGTGTGATAATGGTGGAGAATTTTTTTTCAAATCACATGAACCGTTTTTATACCGACCAAGGAATTGTTTTCGAAACAACTTGCTCCCATACTCCACAACAAAATGGGGTAGTGGAACGAAAGCATAGGTACCTATTAGAAATTGCATGGGCTTTACATTTTAAAGCTAATCTCCCTACGTTTTTTTTGTGGAAAATGCATTTTGACATCTGCGTATATAATAAACTGTTTACCATCAAAGGCCATAAACAATAAAACCCTGTATGAAGTCTTGTTAAGCCGCGATGCCGAATATGATCATATGCAGATTATCGGTTGTCTTGCTTACTATAGAAACATGGAAACGAATGGGGACAAATTCAAACCGAGAGGAAAGTCGGGTATTTTTTTGGGGTAACCTCATGGCAAGAAAAGTTATAAAATTTATGATCTTGAACAAAAGAAAATGGTGGTAACTAGGGATGTAAGATTTGTTGAGGATATGTTTCCTTTTGCACAGGTGAAATCAAAAGACCATATTCATGAAACTGATGAAACTAAGATTTATGAGCATCTAAACCCAATCACTCAATGTCATGATTGTGATTTTAATACTAAAACATTTAAAGGCATGGAGACAAGGGGAGTACCAATGCAAACAAAAGAAAATAGTGGAAATGTTATAGAGGATCCCACCATGGGAAATGAGGGTGAAACCCAAAGCATGCAACTTGAATCTGACATGCAAGGTGGTGATTCTGTGGAGAACATACATGATGAGAATGTCCATGTGGACCGACCTATCATACACCAAGAATTTGAAGAAAGGAGGCAAAAAATAAATAAAGCACAACCTAAATATTTTAGTGACTATCAAGTAGAGCTTCCCCCTTCGATCGATCACACATAACCCGTTTCCAATCAAGGGTCTTCGACGGTACACCCTCTATCTCATTATGTTTCATATAAGCATTTTTCTAACACTCATAAAGAATTTTTGTCCGCTATTAATTCCCATGATGAGCCAAAAACCTTTTATCAAGCAGCTCAAGATTAAAGATAGAAAGAAGCAATGATGAAAGAGATCCATGCTCTTGAGCAAAATGGAACATGGACTTTGGAAACATTACCAAAAGAAAAAAGGCTATGACTCCAAATGGGTTTACAAAGTCAAATTCAAACCAAATGGCGAAGTTGAAAGATACAAGGCGAGACTTGTGGCCAAGGGCTTCACACAAATGGAGGGAGTGGATTATCACGACACCTTTTCCCTGGTTGTTAAATTAGTGACTGTAAGGACCCTACTTGCTATCGCCGTTAAATGGGGATGGGAAATTCAACGACTCTATGTAAACAACGCTTTTCTACATGGAGACTTGGAAGAGGAGGTCTATATGAAAATTCCATAAGGATTCTCAAACAAAGATGAAACAAGAGTCTGCAAGCTCAAGAAATCAATCTACACTTTGAAGCAAGCATCTAGAAATTGGTATAACAAGTTCACTAAGTCACACTAGTTTTGGCTACAAACAGTCGAGGGCTGATCATTCCTTATTCATTCATAAATATAATGGTGTGTTTGTGGCGACCCTCATGATGATGTGATTCTCGTTGGAAATGACATGAAACAGATTAAAAGAACAAAGCTCCACCTTGACAAAGAATTCAGCATAAAAGATCTTGGCTCCTTGAAATATATTCTAGGAATAGAGGTTTCAAGAACATTGTAAGGCTTGGTCCTTAATAAACAAAAATATACTTTGGATATCCTCGAAGATAGTGGGCTGCAAGGATGTCGCCCTAGTTCTTTTCCAATGGAGCCTAACTTGAAACTTGGCAATGTTGAAGAAGAAGAGAAAGTTGATGCAAACCAATACCGAAGGCTTGTAGGTCGGTTGCTTTATTTACAAGCCACTCGTCCAGATATAGTGTACTCTGTGAACATTCTATGTCAATTTTTTGGACACCTGATTCAATTCAGTCTAGATCCGCTTTCTAGCTTTCTTGTGGGTGCTCATACCTGGCCAGCTAGCCTATTTCATTCCGTCCATCTAGGTGGTTCTAGCCACTAGAGTACTTAATTATCTCAAAAACACAGTTGGGCAAGGTATCCTTTTACCTAAAACCGGCGGTGAAAACCTTGTCGGTATTGTGATTCGGATTGGCTTGGATGCCCGTTTAGTAGACCGTGGAGGACGGTTTATGTAACATCTTGTATTTTTGAGTTAATTAAAGGCTTGCATCGTTAAATTCTTGTAAGGACCATTATTTCCATATGTGAAAGTTATGGGTCATTTATGCTATTTTCTTTTTACTTTTAATCCTTTAGTTTGAAGGTTAATAATGTTAATTATTACTTAATAAATAATAATAATAATAATAATAATAATAACTAAGAATAATAACAATAATAATGATATTGTTATTAATAATTATATTTATAAAAATGTATTAAACTTAAAAATGCATAAAACTTGGATTTAAAAGTCAAGGGGGCCTATTTGTGAATTTAGAAACTTTAAACAATTAAGTTTGAGCATAAAGTGTTAAAGGTGAAATCGCAGGGACCAGTTCTGTAACTTATTAAAACAACCAATTTCCCCCTTTTTCCAATCCCGCAAATCCGACGGGTGGTTTCGGCGGGGTCCGGCGAAGTCTGGCGGCCCTAAAATCCATTAAAAATACCGATCAACGAACCCAAAACCGTTTCCAATTGATTCGTTGGCATGATTCGAAACTTGAGGTGTATAATAATCGAGTTAAAGCTACGGTTACAAGCTTGAAGCATCCGATTAAACTTGCTTTCAATCATCGAACTGTTTGAACATTAAAGATCGATAATAATCAAATTAATTAAACCCACGCAATCAGTTAACCATTTCTAATCAATTCCTAAGTGCAATTTCAGTCTAAACTCCTGAAATCATCGCACATAGTTACCATTTCCATCGCGAACCTGAGTTAACCGAACCCCAGCCTTCAAGCATTATAACTTCTAATTAAATGAGGGCTTAGAATCGTGAGCATCAATCGAAGCTTCACACGAGGTTAATTTGATTACCATCAATTGTTACACAACAATTGGAGTTCAAGCATCAAAGGCGACATCTGTTACATCTGTTTATCGTCAATCTAACTTCACTCAGGTAAATTGAACACACCTACATACTCGAAACTTTATGGGGAATCAAAGCCCCATGATTATTACTGTAAACATCTAATTTAGAGTTCAATTTGGCTTAAATCAATTCTAGGGTTCTTGAGGTTTGGGGGAAATCCTTGAAGTTGTGTTTAAATCAATTAAAAACCATCCTAAACCAAGGCCACGGCCCTGGTTTGCTGGTTACTTGCTTACAGTTGGACATGAGATCCTGGGTTCGAACCCAAGGACCCTCAAATCTTGTTTTTATATTATTTTGGCCTTGTTTTAGTATTTTTTAAATATGTAAAAATTTTAGAAATCCTTAATATAAGTTTATAAATTTTGTTTATTTTTAAAGTTAATTACTTACTTCTGTAAATTCATTTTTTTAAATACTTTAGTAAATATTTACTAACAAATGAGGTATTTAGTTATCTTTATAGAATAGATTTTAAATAATCAAATTAAATAATTAAATTATTCTTTGGTCACTATATTATCTTTAGTGATGGATTCATCAAAGCATGTATACAGTTTACATATATTTGATAAATAAAATTCCTCAAATTTTTATAAAAGATTTAATTCTTTTAAAATCTTATAAAAGGTATTTTCTGTTACTAAACTACGCAATATATGCATGAATTCACTAATTAGTTTTATTTACTTATAAAAAAATCCCCAAACTTCCTATCAAAATGCTAGTTCGCGTATAATCGTTCAATCTTATTATTAAACTTAAAATCTTGTAATATATACGTTTAGGTATCTTGTAAGGGAACTCATTGGAACGTCATTAATTTCTTGTTATCATCTTATATATATATATATATATGTAGTGAGTATTTCTAATACCCTTTTTTATATATTCACACTTTGGGGTGAAACATGTTACTTTATAATCATTTCACTTGTAAACGTTTGATTCTTGTAAACTTATGGCAATTTACTTGTGTGTTGTGGTTAGTTGAACTTTGTAGCTACCATGTAATGTCGAATATGTACAATCATTAACTATTGCTAGCCTGGCGATGTCATAGATCTATGGGCCTGACAAGCTGCTTGGTTAATCAAGGTACACTTAGCTAATCGTATATACTTGTAAACGTTTGAGACTTGTAAAAATCTATCAAGGTTTGATTGTGCATTCTGTCTTACATCCCTAGTTACTTTGTTCTCTAACTTACAACATGAATTGCCATCTTTTATATACTTATGTATTGAAAACTATGGAAATCTCACCAATATTATTGTTGACCCTTTATTTTTAACATGTTTCAAGAAATGCTCAAGTATGATTACTACTCTTTGAAGCTTATCACATCTAGGATTGGACCTAGAGAAATAAATGGATTAACTTGTCACATTTAACTTTTATACATGATGTTATATTTGTTTGAGACTTATTCTTGTAACGTTGCAATTGAAACTTATGATTAATATATTTGGATTCAATAATAGCGTTATGTGGCTATGAACGATCTTAACTCTCACACCTCGACGTTTCCACCGTCAAGGTTGGGGTGTGACAGATTGGTATTAGAGCCCATAACTATAGGGATTTAGGTTATTAGAAATGGTGACCTAGACTATAGTGTGTGCATGAACCACATAGAATTATATATTTTATCTTGTAAAATGTATGGTTTGCATGCTACATAATGCTATGCCTTCTTATGTGCAATTTGATGCCTTAGCATAGGATGCCTAAATATTGTTACTTGTCTCCCTAAACTTATCTGACTCTTTGACTCTCCCCGAACATGAAACCTCTTAATCTTATTCTCGAAAACACGTGGAATCGTATGCTTATACATAAGACTTGGATCTTTAGACTTTATGTCTAATCTATATAAATCTCATCAAGGTTTTGATTTCATGAACCTAAGGAATATTATGTGACACATAGACACCTGTATCCTGGATCTCCTAGCAAAAGGCCTTCGGCCTAAGGCAAGCATTTCGCATAAATCCTACGAGACTAGTCATGCTTACGTGGGGATTTCTGGGATGAGTGATAAACTATAGTCAATATGCACAAGTTTCTAAGGCAAATGGGTCAATTCACCTTGACGTGTCAACGTTTCCAAATGGTAATGTGTTACCAAATGGAATCATTCCATGTACCTTACAACTCTTAGCTTATTCTTGTTTAAACTACCATCCTTTGTTAACCTTCCCATAACTAACTCATTTTGTATCCAGCATGTCTAGTCATCATGGAAAGCGAGGAAGTTCCGACCGCAAGCTTGCAGCATTGATCACCCGACAAATGGCAGTTGTGCTCCCATCCATGATTGCTGAACTTAATAGCACCCTAATGGCTAATAGAAACAACAACACCAATGGGAACAATAGCGGTGCTCATGGAGAGAATAACAACAACCAACAAGGGAACAATCGTACTTGCACTTTCAAACACTTCAACTTGTGCAAACCCACTAGTTTTAGTGGAAAAGAAGGAGCCACTTGACTTCTCGAGTGGTTTGAAAGCATGGAGAACACGTTCATTGTTAGTGAGTGCCCCGACGAGTTCAAGGTTCACTATGTTACAAGTGTCCTTCAACAACAGGAACTCATATGGTGGAATTGTGAAAAGAGAAACCGTGGGGTTGAGGTTGCTTTGGCGTTGCCCTAGGAGGAATTTAAGGATATCATGATCCAAAAGTTTTGCCCAAGGAGCGAGTTGCAAAAGCTAGAGGAGGAATTTTGGAACCTCAAATAAGATGGTGGAAATCACCTGGCTTATTCCACCCAACATCATAAGTGAGTATGCTTCTACCACACATGGTGGACACTGTGCCCCGTAACATTGAGAAATTTATCAAGGGGGTGCCATCTCAATTCAAGATGTCATGGTGGGTAGTAGGCCCACAACTTTGGAGAAGGCAATTACTATCACCGCGCAGCTCACCAAGAATCATATTAGAGCTGGCACTATGTCGGCAAAGGGTTCCAAGTCTACTGCGAAGGTGACACCCGAGGAAACAAAGGAAGTAAGGGTCGTGTCATCTTCCCAAAACAAGAAGCGTAAGTTCACCCCGACACGCAACTACGTTGTGACCGCCCCAAATGCTCCTAAAAAATGGTGGTTGAAAATCAAGCTCCCATGGCTAGAGCTTATGTTGGTCCTTATCCCATGTGTAACACATGAAAGTACCATCACGCGAGCAACATTCCATGCCAAGTCTGCTCGTTGTGTGGAAAGTATGGGCACTTGGTGGCTACTTGTCTTCATGCACCAAACAACACTGCAATGCTTACCAATCCAACCTGCTATAACTGTGGCGAGCCTGATCATATTCGTCCGCAATGCCTTCGCAATGCGAGAACTGTGCCACCGGCTCATGGAAGGGCTTTCAACATCAACGCCAATCAAACCCAAGCCAACAACGACGTGGTGAATGGTACGTCGTTGAACTCCTTTTAGATCATTTCTTGTCTTATAAAAATTCCTATCTTTGTGTTTATCATACCAATAATAGGTTATTACCAAACAGATATGTATCTTGTAAATAGTCATTATGCATCTGTATTGTTTGATTCGGGTGCGGATAGGAGTTTCATGTTCTTGGAATTTGAGCCTATACTTTCTAAACCGCGTGTTAATCTGGAAAGGTCCTTCACGGTCGCTGATGGAAAATCTATCGTTGTTGACGTCGTAATACGCAATTGTAACTTGAGCCTTAACAAACACGAGTTCTGCATCGACCTTATTCCAATGCAACTGGGAAGCTTTGATGTTATTGTTAGCATGGATTGGTTAGCCAAGCATCGTGCAGAAATTCTGAGCTTCGAGAAGTGCATCCAAATTCTTTTACCGACTGGTGATACTTTGAAAGTCTTTGGGGAGAAATCATCCCAAGGACTCAAACTTATGTCTTGCATCAAGGCCCGCAAGTGCTTAAGTAAAAACTACATGGCTTTCATGGCATATGTAGTTAATACAAAAGCCAAGGGTAAGAAACTGAAAGACATTCCTATCGTGCGGGACTTTCCCGAGGTTTTTCCTGAGGATCTTAAAGGACTACCTCTTGAACGAGAAGTTGAGTTCAAGAGTGACTTAATCCCTGGTGCAAACCTTGTGGCAAAATCACCTTATCGTCTTGCATCGTCTGAAATGCAAGAACTAGCTAGTCAACTGCAAGAGTTGACCGATAAGGGGTTCATTCATCCTAGCTCTTCACCATGGGGTGCACTTGTGCTATTTGTGAAGAAGAAAGATGGTTCATTCTGTATGTGTATCCACTACTAGGAACTCAACAAGCTTACCATCAAAAACCGATACCCACTCCCTCGAATCGCTGATCTCTTCGATCAACTTCAAGGAGCAACTCAATTCTCAAAGATCGATCTACGTTCTGGGTATCATCAATTACGTGTTCACGATGATGACATTCCAAAGAACGCTTTTCATACTCGATTTGGACATTACGAGTTCATGGTTATGCCTTTTGGCTTGACCAATGCACCTGTCATGTTCATGGATCTCATGAATCGAGTATGTAAACCGTATTTGGATAATTTTGTGATCGTGTTCATTGATGACATTCTTATCTATTTCAAGACGAAAATGGATCACGAGACGCACTTGCAACAAGTTCTTCGACTTTTGAAGAAGGAGCAATTATACACCAAGTTTTCCAAGTGTGAATTCAGGTTAGAAGAGGTTCAATTCTTAGGGCATGTGGTGAATAGCCAAGGAATTCACATTGATCCTGCTAAAATTGAAGCCGTGAAGAATTGGTGTGTTCCCACAACCCCAACCGAGGTTCGTTCTCTTCTGAGCTTAGCGGGATATTACCGTAGGTTCATAGCGAATTTCTCGAAGATTGCTAAACCATTAATGGCGCTAACCCAAAAGAATCGACTCTTTGAATGGGGGACCCGAGCAAGAAGAGGCTTTCAAGACATTGAAATGCAAGTTGTGTAACGCTCCTATTCTCACATTTCCGATGGGAATGATGACTTTACCGTGTATTGCGATGCCTCTAATCAAGGTCTTGGTTGTGTTCTCATGCAACGAGGCAAAGTCATAGCATACACGTAGAGGCAATTGAAGGTTCATGAAGTGAACTACACAACTCATGATCTTGAACTTGGCGTCGTGGTTTTCCCATTGAAGATTTGATGACACTATCTTTATGGGACGCAGTGCATAGTCTACAGCAATCATAATAGCCTCCAACACATGTTCAACCAGAAGGATCTCAACATGAGACAAAGACGATGGATTGAGTTGATTAGCGACTACAACTATGACATTCGCTATCACCCTGGAAAGGTGAATGTTGTAGCCGACGCGCTGAGTCGCAAGGTCCACAACAAGACTGTCTCGCTCCAAGAATTCGAGATCAAAGGCAATGGTTTAATATGCTAGGAGAATTTGATACCGAGATTCATGTGGATGTCAACAAGGCTACTATCATGCTTCAAAACATAAGGATCGATAGTGACCTCGATTTATGCATTTGCGAGGCTCAACAAGCAGCATTAACCGACGAAAGGAAGGATGAAGATTTGATGTCTGACGTTCGGCACAACTGGAGACAAAATCGAACGGCATGTGGTACTTCTTGAATCGACTTTGGATTCCGAATCGTGATAACCTTCGGCACTTCATTATGAACGAAGCTCATAAAACCCAATATTCCATTCATCCTGGCTCCGATAAGATGTACATGGACCTGCGTGGTCAATATTGGTGGCCTGGAATGAAGAAAGATATCACGTCTTATGTTTCCAAGTGTCTCACGTGTGCAAAAGTCAAAGTCGAGCATGAACGACCAAGTGGTTTACTTGAACAAACTCGAAATCCCTATGTGAAAATGGGAACATATATCCATGGATTTCATAACTAAGTTACCTTGTACACCTTGTGGTCATGATAGTATATGGGTGATTGTTGACCATTTGACCAAGATGGCATATTTCATACCAATACAAGACACATACAAAGTTTCAAGACTAGCTCACATCTACATTGACGAAATTACAAGTCGTCATGGCATGTCATTGCACATCATATCCGACTGAGACGCTTTTTTCACTTCGTACTTTTGGTCGTCTATGCAAGAACTCTTGGGTACTCAATTGGATTTAAGTACGGCTTACCATCCTCAAACTGATGGTCAAACCGAACGAACAGTTTAAACCCTCGAGGATTTGCTACGACTATGTGTCTTTAACTTTGGTGGTGATTGGGCGTAAGGCCCCGTTCCAAAACATATATTTACATTTGGTTACTCATCGCACATAAAACATATATTACATTTGTCTTACCAAAAGGTTGCAGCGGAAACATTCAAAATCACATTTCATTATAAAAACTTTTGCCAGATAATACATCGTCAATCGGTTACAAAATACATTATTGCATTATATCACAAAAGCATTAAATAAATGGATGCCATCCCAAAAGAGCTGAGTAGCCACCTTGTGCCATCCTCAGCAACCATTACCTGCCAACTAGAAACACATCAAAGTCAGCGTTGCTGAGTGAGTTCTAGTTTTATAAATAAAACATACTTTACTTTCGTTAAAAACCGTTCTTTTCCTTCATGCGATCATACATCATACGTACATCTAGATAACATCATTATTATCTTCTTCGTTCGTTCGTTCATCCTTATATCTTTTCTTGCGCATCGGATATCTTCCGTACCAATACCATATGCTACACCCCGAACTATTTAGCTACTGGGCCGAAGTCTATAAATAGACAGCTAAACACGGTGCCACAGTACTAGAGGTAAGCGGTAGAGGTTCTATATAAATGGTCGATCACAAAGAAGGACCCCGATGTGCATCCTCCTGGGGTAGCGAACCCGCACACCGTCGGGCTAACACCTTTAATGGCGTGTCCCGACATCCAATACTTGCAAGACTTCCATTACTTTCATCATTCATTAATGCATGCATTCATCATGTTCCACTTTTCATTATCTTCCACTTTATGTTACGTAATACTTCATTTCATTCATTATAATAACACGTAAAGTCACAGGAAAAATAAACATACATCACAATAAGGAACACTAACATGCACAGTCATCATGTCATACAGGGCAACATCATACATACATAGCATGCATCATGCATAAACCTGCAACATCATCATCATCATGCCCTACATGCTCACTAAGGCCTCAATCGTCACCCTACATGAACTTACGGGAACTTTTACGTCAAAACTTACGTCTGCACTTTCCCCCAAAAGTCAGAAGTTAAACTACACTTTCCTTCGAGTGCAACAGTCCTATTCAGGCGTATGGACACCCTTCAGTCGCATGGCCTCCATGCGACTAAACATCGTGCGAATGAACCAATGCGGATGAACACTCATGCGAATGAACACCCAATTGTGCGAATGGACTAATGCGGATGGACCTTATGTGAATGGGACTAATGCGGATGAGCACTTATACGACTGGACCTTCAATCGCACGACCTCCATGCGACTGGCCCTTCAATCGTACGAATGGATCCTCAATCGTGCGAATGGACCCCAATCATGCGAATGGACCCCAATCGCACCTTATTCGGCTTTATGGCCTCCATTCGGTCTCCAGCCGGTCGCCTAGCCCTAGCTGATGTAGAGTGCAGTTCTAGCCGAACGCAAACCGCCCTTTTCGACCTCCAAACCCATCTAAACCCATTCTAAGCCAAAATCAACCATCCTAGACCTTAGGAATGCATAACAAAACACCATTCAAGCACACACAAGCTCACAATCAAGACTCAAACGCATCATACACACACATATACATACATAAACGGGTCAAACATGCACACACTCAAAAACCCGGTTTTTAGATGTTTTCCAGTCCCAAATCATTCAAAAACGTTTAAAGGAGGGGTCCTAGAACTCACACAAACGGCCACGACGAGTAGAGCTTTGATTCGACTCGCTTGTCAACGATTTTGGCCACTCGAACCAACCCGAACCGACTTTTCTCCTTTTTCTCTTCTTTCTCTCTTCTCCTCTTTCTTTTGGCTGAAATGTGAGTGTGGGGAGAGGGTAAGGGCTGCCCTCTCCCTTTTTATACTCCCACTCACCCGTCTTTCTTTCATTGGCGAGTTTGGTCCCTCGACTTAGGACTTTATTTCTTTTTCTCCTTTCGTCGGCTTCAAAGGAGATAAATAACCGGGTGTTACATTGGGATACGCATTTACCGCTCGCGAAATTTTCGTATAACAATAGTTATCACTCGAGTATCAAGATGGCACCATTCGAAGCAGTCTATGGTCGTAAATGCCGATCACTGATCTACTGGACCGACATGAAAACTTCATCACTGGTCCTGAACTTATACAAGAAACGACCGATAAAGTTTCCACGATCCGCAAGAACCTTGAAGTGGCAAGAAGTCGACAAAAGAGTTATGCCGATAAGTGTTGAAGCCGTTGGAGTTTCAAGTTGGCGACATGGTTCTCCTTAAGGTTTCACCATGGAAAGGTGTTGTTCGCTTCGGGAAGAAGAGTAAATTATCTCCAAGATTTGTAGGACCTTTCAAAATCCTAAAAAGGATTGGGAAAGTGGCTTATAGACTGGAACTACCTTCCGACCTTAATGGAATTCATCCTGTGTTCCATGTCTCAAATTTGAGAAAGTGTTTGGCTAACGAGAGTCTGCATGTTCCACTGGAAGACATTCAGATCGACGAGTCATTACACTTTGTTGAGAAACCTGTTGAAATAATGGATCGCATCATGAAGAAAACTAGAACCACAACTACTCCAATTGTCAAGGTTTGTTGAGAAACCTGTTGAGAGTCTGCATGTTCCACTTGTTTTTATTTTATTTTGGCCTTGTTTTAGTTTTTTAAAATATGTAAAAATTATGGAAATCCTTAATATAAGTTTATAAATTTTGTTTATTTTTAAAGTTAATTAATTACTTCTGTAAATTCATTTTAAATACTTTAGTAAATATTTACTAACAAATGATGTATTTAGTTATCTTTATAGAATAGATTTTAAATAAACAAATAAATAATTAAATTATTATTTGGTCATTATATTATCTTTAGTGATGGATTCATCAAAGCATGTATACAATTTACATATATTTGATAAATAAAATTCCTCAAATTTTTATAAAAGATTTAATTCTTTTAAAATTTTATAAAAGGTATTTTATGTTACTAAACTACGCAATATATGCATGAATTCACTAATTAGTTTTATTTACTTATAAAAAATCCCCAAACTTCCTATCAAAACCCTAGTTCGCGTATAATCGTTCAATCTTATTATTAAACTTAAAATCTTGTAATATATACGTTTAGGTATCTTGTAAGGGAACTCATTGGAACGTCATTAATTTCTTGTTATCATCTTATATATATATCTAGTGAGTATTTCTATACCCTTTTTTTATATTTTCACACTTTGGGGTGAAACATGTTACTTTATAATCATTACACTTGTAAATGTTTGATTCTTGTAAACTTATAGCAATTTACTTGTGTGTTGTGGTTAGTTGAACTTTGTAGCTACCATGTAATGTCGAATATATGTACAATCATTAACTATTGCTAGCCTGGCGACGTCATAGATCTATGGCCTGACAAGCCTGTTTGGTTAATCCAAGTACACTTAGCTAATCGTATATACTTGTAAACGTTTGAGACTTGTAAAAATCTGTTAAGGTTTGATTGTGCATTCTGTCTTACATCCCTAGTTACTTTGTTCTCTAACTTACAATATGAATTGTCATCTTTTATATACTTATGTATTAAAAACTATGGAAATCTCACCAACATTATTGTTGACCCTTTATTTTTAACATGTTTCAAGAAATGCTCAAGTATGATTACTACTCTTTGAAGCTTATCACATCTAGGATTGGACCTAGAGAAATAAATGGATGAACTTGTCACATTTAACTTTTATACATGATGTTATCTTTGTTTGAGACTTATGCTTGTAATGTTGCAATTGAAACTTATGATTAATATATTTGGATTTAATAATGGTGTTATGTGGCTGTGAATGATCTTAACTCTCACACCTCGATGTTTCCGCTGTCAAGGTTGGGGTGTGACAGGTTATTTGCTTTTGTTAGGCGGAGCACCAATCTCTTGTAAATCCAAGAAACAGTCTATTGTATCACGCTCCTCTGCCGAGGCTGAATACCGTGCCATGGCCACATCCGATAGTGAAGTGCTATGGGGTCGTTGGTTGCTTAAAGAATTAGAAGTTTCCCTGGATGGTCCCGCACCCTTGTTTTGTGATAACCAAGCGGCTAGGCACATAGCTAACAACCATGTTTTCCATGAGCGAACGAAACATGTCAAAATGGATTGCTATTTCGTTCGCGAACGTGTTGAACAGAAGGAAATCACACTGATGCATGTCAACTCTAAAAAGCAAATTGCAGATTTACTTACCAAACCCCTTAGTTCTTATCTTCTACAAACACTACTCGACAAGTTGGGCGTTTGAAATCTACACGTGCCAACTTGAGGGGGAGTATTGGAAATTGCATATTCTTCTCTACATCGTATATTGCTTCTTTTTAGACTCCTTAATTCAAGGCTTAGTCCTTGTAGTTTCCAATTACATTTTATGTTTCTTTTTGCATTGTTTCTTTGTTGTATATGTATTTTGCCTTCTCATAATGAATTGGTCATCTTTTGGTACCAACTTGTTCAGATTCAAAGACTTTGTTGATTAAAATAAATTTTCAAAGCCTTGATCAAAGTCAAAATCAAATGTTCTTCAAAGTCAAAGTGAAGACCAAGTTGAAGTCCAAGTGCAAAGTCAAATTTCATATTGATTGGTCCAAGAATTCAATCAATCAACGATTTAATTTAAATGTATTTAACTAAGTCAAATTGGATATTTCACTAGAGTTCGCCAGTGAAGACCATGACTTTTATAAATAGGGCATTGCCTTTTCATTTGTATTGTGTTTATATGGTGTGAGTCTCCCATCCTAGAAAGAGCCCTCTATGGTTGATTTATTCGTATGATTTTAGTTCCATTATTTGTAGTCATTCGACTATTGGTCATCATTCAATAATGAAATTATATCATACAATTTCATCATGTGTTTGTGTTTGTGAATGATTAAAGGGGCCACAACACCCATCTATATCCATTTCTATCAAGAATAGTTGAATTCTAAGATTCTAGTGAAGACTAGTTGGTGAATCAGAATTTGTAAAGGTTGCACATCTCAAAGGACATTATCCAAGATAGAAGTATGATATTGGATTATTATGATAAGGTTTAAATGTGTCTTATTTGCATCTTAGCTAGTATTTCGTCCATGTTAGTACTCGATTGTCATTGTTTGCTTTTTCATAATCATTGTATAATATTGCCTATTTTTTATTGCTACTGCCAATTGTGTATACATTGCTTTTTGATGTGTATAATGTTGCTCCTTGTATGTTTTTTTTTCTGTTGTATATTAATTACTCAATTACTCAATGTGTGTTGCCTAATTGATTATTCTCATTGTGTTTGTTCATCATTGTATATTGTTGCATATCGTGTAAGTATTTTGATATACTATACGTTCATTGCCTATTGAGCATTATTTTCTCTTCTTTATTAGGTGTTTTGGTTATCTTATGTGTGTTAAGCTGAAGGTTTCATTGGAAACATCTCTATCTTTCGGGATAGAGTACAATTTTACACTTCACATTTCCTAAACCACATCAATAGTTTTGCTACGGACTAAATTTGGTGGGGTTGTTTATGGTTTTATTGTTTAAAGATATAACAATATTTTAATCTTTTGAAACAAGAAAAATGTTGAGTGAAGAGTGATAGGTAGTAAAGATCATTTACATGGTTAAGGGGTAGAAGGTGAAAAATAACACAACACTGACATATGAACGACAGAAGAATAAGGAGTGAAAACATTAAAAAGGTTTGTTTGGTTTGAATAATCTAAAATGAGTGAAGTTCTTAATTCTATTTTAGTGGTTGTGTGTTATCAAATTTAAAAAAAAAATCCAATCTCTAAATTGCAACCGATGAATGAATTGTTTTTTTAAGAAAAATAAGATATAAAATAAAAACGTTTGACTTAAAGGTATTATTTTAAAGTTTTAAGATAAGTTGTACCATCTTTGGCCCTTGCCAAAGGCGAGTTATTGATCTTAGTTTTAGTGTCGTGCAAAGATTAAAAATAGCTTTCGTCTTCTATTGAGAACCTGCCTTATCGCGAGGGAGTTCACTTCATAGGTTCTCGTGCCACCAACTATTTACTTTTTTACACACCTTGATTGGATAATTATATATTTTCAAAGTAATTGATAAAATGAGATGTTGCCTTTGACAAGAACGAGTTGTCACTACAAGACAAAACCATCAAGTCAGCTTTAAATCTTTGCATGTCATGTTAATCAATGGATTAGAACCCGTACTTGGTATGGGTAGTTACCACATTTGTCAATACAAACCAAGAAATAACCTCATGCCAACTATTATTTCTATAATACCCCATTTTAAAATAAATCATAGGGATTAATTTATTATTTCAAAATTGTTGAAATGCTTACGGCTCCAGTAAAATTTGAAATGTTTTGACAAAAATAAAATAGCAAAAAAGGCGATTGTATCACCATAACTGAACTGAAGATTAATCAATTTAAATATACTCAGAATAACCCATAACATACTAGTGAAGTAGCATCAAATCAGTGCTTGTGGTGAAACCACTAATGTGCTCCACTGGTGTCAAATCTTCTACAGCATTTTTTAGCAAAAGGACAATTCAATATACCCGCAGCTGCTTAGGACATCTTTTAGTGGAACCTATCTTAATATTAATATGAAACGTGATTGTTGAGACAAATCCTTAACAATAAATAAATAAATAAAATAAAAATAGAAAAACACTTTAAATAAAAATTTAGTATTGTTTTTGTGCCAAATCTGTTCAGTTCCTTCTCTTAACTTGGTGACAATACACACGCATATACAAATTATTGTGAATGAATATCTACTTTTTCAACGTAACCACATTCGACTTATTTTTCCTTCGCAAAACTGAAATCATCCCATCTTCAGTTTACCCTCCTAGGGTCACGAACCGCAGCAAGATGATCCTGCAAGACCGACAAACAAAAACATAGGATATACAACACATTATTAGCTATTTATCATCTCTGTGTTAACTGATTACAATAATAAAATAAGAGAAATGAAAGAAAATATGATAGGTTGTACATGTTGGCTATAACAATAACAAACAAGTTGTACTCGCCTATTGGTTACGACATAGCAATTAGAGCTGGCAATTTCAACAAGAATAATAATATATGCGCAGTTTATGTTTTTATCTCAAACATGTCAAATGGGTCAAATTAATGTATTTTGAAACAATTGAACGGGTCAAACATGTTAAAGATCACCCAAGGTCTATTTTTAATGCATACATCCTCTAATCGTTTTATTCAAATATCCAGATTATTATTGTACTGTAAATGTTATTGTAATCATATTAACACATTAATCATTTCTAGAAGTAACAAATAAGTCTTCGTTCACAAACGGCAAGCCAACCTAACATAATCAGGACCGCCCATGCTAGAAAATGACCCATTTCAACCCTATTTTGTTTTGACTTGTTACCCCCAACCAAGCCATCTTGTCACTTAATAGCAATTTCTACTTATTTTGTAATTTCATCAATCAAAGAGCCAACTGCTTTCAATTCTTTGCTTCTACAAGTTTTATTATGAGTAAAACACAAAAAGATGGTGACTAAAGTTGATCCAGCACACTTGTGCAATCTGCATTTTGATTTCTTTGTCTATTTCTATGGTATTGCTCAATATTACTAATCAAGATTAAATTAAGAATCTCATGTTCTTTTGAAGTTAAGTTGTTGGTCATCTTGATTGCAAATATCATTCTACTTGGAGAAACTGCATGCCTATACCTATCCTTAACCTTTTAAAAGTTATTTTCCATATCCTTGACTTCTCTTTGGGTCTATCATTCATTGGGTTCCCTTTCTATCATGCTATATTTGTGACTTTATGTTGCCTCTAAATGGAAAAAAAAAGAACACTGACACCTGTGTTGACTATTACACTCAAGTCAGATGTGTCTGTATAAATTTAACTGTATCCGTCCTAATTGTAAATTTGGAACCAAAGTTGTTTTTGGTTTTTTTCCTCTACAAAAATGAGTAAATAATACCAGGTACTGAGCACAGTTTTGTTAATAGGAGCAGATCCAGGTAAATACTGTCTTTTTTGAAGCAAAAAGGGGCCTTCAGCGGCTAAATATTAAGAAAAAAATGCAACCAACTTGTTGAAGTTTACTTTCCAAAGTATTGGAGTTTATGATTATCCTCGTCTCAGGTTTGAAAAGCCTTCTTATTAACTTGGCCACAAACATCTGAATGTTTGCTTTGTTCATTTGATTACTTGTTTAGTTTTAAGTGTATACAAACTTGTTCCTTTGGAACACATTGACCCTGATATGCATTCTGAGTAACAGCAACCTAGATTCTGGACAAACTTGTTAACTTTAACCATTCAATGCTACTACAGTTAAAAGTTGCTACAAACATGGAAAAAGTAAGTACAGGTTGGTTGCTGAATCTTGGGCAATTAGGCTGCAATTTCTTGCAAATAACCCTAAACTTCTTGAAATCAATTTTATGGTCACATTTTCAGCTTCTAGTTTGGAATAAACAGCTTGATGTCATATACATGGTGGCCCCTAGCATTTCCATTTATGGTACCAGAACCATCCAGAAATAATATCTCTCATCCAGTAACTATTTATTTTTGTAAATGTACTCTCCATTTGACTATAAACCGAGCGACAAAGGCTTCAGTAGAAACTGGCTCCAATTGTAGGCCTAGACATACGTGCTCACACTTGACTCAAAATTCTAAGTCATTTAACAGTCAACTATCTTGATTCAAATGAAGACAGAGGGACAAGAGCACACTGAACCAAAATAAGCTCAATTTGTTAGGTATGACAACAAGAAAATGAATCAAAATAGACAGAATAATAAATGCGATATTAATTTCTGATATTACTGCAAACAGTTTGTGTTGAGCGTTATAGAGACTACAAAGTGATACGCATGATAATAATGCAGATCAAGTAACCACTCATCACTTGTTGCTTCAGCATGTACAATCCTTGTAGCAACATATTTTTAGGGATAAAAATAAGAAACTGAATTAAAAGAAGACGATTTGGTGATGAAACGTTGAAACATTGCAAGAAAGAATACCAAGTTAATGGTTAATAGGATGTCAGAAGTAAAGTAAATAGTTGTAGCAGACAAATTTGCCATACACAAACATAAAGATACACACACAGATCTAGAGAGAGAGAGAGAGCTCTTACAGATATGAAATCAAATGCTTTAGTATCCTCTTTCTTTGGGTTGTTCAGCATTGAACTAGGCGTTTGGGTTGCAATGCTTGGATTAAAAATATCTGGAAGTGCTGAATTATACCCCCCAATATGAGTTCCAGAAGCATTGCTAGTACCAATATTCAGGGAATGCAGGTTCCCCATCTGTTGCAGGTTCCCCATCTGTTGCAGGTTCCCCATCTGTTGTAGGTTCCCCATCTGTTGTAGGTTACTCATTGTGGATAAAAACTGCTGCTGAGCTAAAAGGTTGCTCATTGCACCATAATTTAATTGTTGAGAAGCAAATGTTGCAGGATTAAACATTAATCCAGAAGATGAAGCATTGTATGTCATAGGATTCATAGGGAACATTGGATTAGCGTTCATCCCATTCCCAGGTTCTTGGGATTTGAGTATATTATTCAAAATATCATTTGACTGATGACTTGAATTCGTTTTAGAATCAGAAAATATCATTTCAGAGTTTCCGTTCTTCTGTAAGGAATCATTCTGAGATACAGATAAACCAGCCATTAAGTCATTAATATCATTTTGAGAGTTCCCTTGACCCTGAGGAATTTCAGAGTTGGGACCGAAAATGTCAAACAGTTCAGGCACACTTCCACCAGCTGTCGTCTGAGTGGCCATTCCTAAAAAAATATCAGTTGCTTCATGTTCATCTCTACTGTTCTGGCCATGAAATGCCACATCAGCAAAGGGATCATCATTACTTTTATGTTCGTCGTTTTGAACATCAATAGCTGAACCATCCATAAAGAAATCATTAACCAGAGAGGTGGTTGATGTTGAGAGAGAAGCATTGTTTTCATCTATATGTGTTGTGATAAAATCTTCGTTTTCAAAAGTATCATTGGTGTCTATCAAGTTTGGCATCTGAACGACAGTTTTCTCTGTCTTCGGATTTTTGTCTGGCTGAATTATATTGCTACCATTTTGTTCTCCATTAAGAAGGGCTAAAACCTGAATACAAGTGCAACCAGATATCAGTTACATATTTGAACTCTATTGGTTATGCATGGAATCAAGTATAATGAGAACAATCAACAAACCTTACAGCCATGTTGTCAATAGCGGCTATAGCGACCGTTATAGCGCGCTACGTGAAATCACAATTTTGAAATCACAGATTACATACCACAGGGAGTAAAATCACAATTTTGAAACGTTTGGATGAAAAGCGTTATTTGAGCCAAACCACAAGGAGCAAAAGTGAAGTTTACTCTTTATAATAATATAAATGACATTTAAATTTAAATTTATATTATTTTTTTATAACTAAATACTATTTAAATGTAGCATTATTTTATTTAAATATTTAAGTATATAACTTATATATATCTTTATATTATAATTACTATAATACTATAATTTTCTAGAGGAATATTAAGATTTATGAGTTTAATAATTTTAATATTTATCTATATATCTTATAATAAAATGAAAGTAGGATAGAATGATAATTTATCATATGGATTAAGACACCCATATGAAAAGACATGTTTAAATTTTAAAAAATTAACCATATTATTCTATTTATGCACTTACAATAAAGTATAACATATGATGCTTATAATACAAATGTTAAAGAATATACACATGGCCAAACAAAATCATCATTTGTTTTCAATGTCGTTCATTCATTGCGATTGAGCACTAATCCCTTTTCCCCTTTCCCTTGTCGGTTGTTAACAGCTTAATGACAATCAAGATGGTAATTTGTGGTGACAATTTCTCCATTAACTTTCTTCAATCTATGCAAATCACCACCGAACGCTACATGCGATGATCATAAAACTCTAAGCTAAATTCTTAAAACGAACCCCCCCTAAAATCTAGGTTATAAGTGATTTCTCACCACAAATACCACCCATGCTTTCACTTCTTGTTGGGATAATATAATTGTCTTAAAAACTTTTGTAATATACGTAATTGTTTTCTTTCATTCAATTTTTTCAATAATTATATTTTAATTTTTTAAGTTACGTCATAACGCACCTAGCCGCGCCGACTAAAATCAAATTCCCAAAAAACTACGAACAGCCGTATCACCGCAACGCGTGGGTATTTCAACTAGCAACAACTCATATCTACACACTGAGATAAACATAACCAACTAAAAAGATAACAATCACCCTATATGGCTATATCTCTAACCATTCTCAAGTTGTAGCGTATATATCAAACTTCCTTACATTTACGGATGCCTATTAAACCTTATTCCCTCTCCTTAGCCACCTGCCTCAAAGAAGGCGATTTTGCTATTTCCTTTATTACAAAATTCAACATTGAGTAGGGATACTATTGAATTAAGAATGATTTATTATTCTATTAAAGTTTAATAAGTAGCATTAAATGAGACACCTACATCTCGAAAGCTGATCAAGTATTGTTTACATTCATGTTTCTTTTATTTTTAGTAAAAATCAAATCTGACCCAATCAATAACATGTGATATATATAGGGGCTATTGTCATAGGGTCTGCAACATGATCTACTAAATGTACTTGTCTGCTTGAAATAGCTAGGGTGATTTGTAATACACCAATCATCTTTACTAAAAAATTGACAATTCATTGTATGCACTTGAAATGTGAATAACTTTATAGAGGTTGATTCACAAAATTTCAACCACCTTTTCTAAAAAACCATGTCGATTTACCTCGATGTGATTGATTCAATTAGGAACATTTGGTCTTTAGAGATGTTAACACAACTTAATCATCACAAAACATTTCCACTAAGAATACTGAATAAGTCATGTGAAGATACAAGTGTGCCACACTTGTGGAGCCTCTGCTTTAAGTCATATAATGATCTTCATAACCGAAAAGCCCATGTGGAACATTGATCAAAATATAACTTCATATAACTCTGGTTTATGCAATGACCAACCAGACCAAAGTCTAGTTAGCCACAACACTAAAGATCTCATCATAGTCATGACAACAAACAATATTTTTTGAGCACCCTTAACTACCAATTTAGTGTTTAAGGGCGCAAGAGGTGACGATTTAAATATTAATATAATTTCTAATAAGTATCAGGCAATTAGTCAATAACTATCCTAGCAAAGATTGTCACTTAATTTCCACTCACCTGATTTATGTATGACCTCACTAAATATCTTACTGATCACTTACGAAGAGTAAAGAAAGGATGACAGTTTACAAATATGGTTCGATCAATGGAAACAAGAAGGATGAGTTGTTGCATTAACACTGTTTTACTAGCCCAGAAATGACTGAATTGCTTTTCCAGTTATCTAGTTTCTTCACAATATGAAGTGGAAAGGTACCATCATATAATTATTAATTTAGCATTCTATTTGAGTTAGGCCACACTTTCATAAGCCAAGATTGTGTATAAATATGACTTGGACGCATAAAAAAAGTTTGTTAGTTTAACCGCTGGTATCATACCTTATTTGCTTTTTCCCTCAAGGAGGACTGGGGAGACTCAGAGCATTTTACCACAACATCCAAATTTTCAGTGAAGTATGAGGTGACTGCAGAAAAGTGTTCATCATCTTTCTTCCTCAAGATTGCCTCAAGCACACACATGGCTTTCACACGGACCTGAAAGAAGTTAGAACAAATCAATGAAGTGGGGTAAAAACGAATTTCAATGTGACATGCATAGAACTCTGCTTCTGTAGAGGATGCAAACAAACAAATCAAATATCAATGGAGCAGGAAACATATTATTCATTGAAAACACATACAATAGTTACTTGTAAAAAAGATCATAAAAAAACCCTGAACACAAATAGAGTAGATAATATGACTAATCCTTGGCATATTATTATTATATGAAAAGATGGGATTTTATAAAACTATAGGCAAACTAATCAAGTGAACAACCATTTATAAACATAATTTAGGTGTAATTAAAAGACTTGAAGCATGCATACCTGCCACACATGAGATTGGAGCTTGGCTTCTAATGCATGACTCAAAGTTATTGCACTCAATTTTGTGGCTTCCACAAGAAAAACCTGAATGGCATCTCGAGTTGGTTGAAGACGAACACCACCAGATGTTACAATTGTATCTAATAACCTCTCTTCAAGGCTCTTGTCATGTGAATAACTTGAGCTTGCACTACCATTATCAGCTTCTGTTTGACTTGTTTTAAAATCTTGACCCCAAGGTCCAGATGCATTTGTTGATAGCCGATTGCTATCAGAGTAACTACTTTCATTAGCCAATGACCTGTGCAAATTTGGGCTCCTATAAGTTCTGTATCATTTTTACTATGGGTTTGAGCTTGTGTTATGCTATTCAATCCCTGCTTAATCGTTGCACTTCCAATGCCAACCACTTCACTAAGAAAGGACTTTTTATCATCAGATGGCATGTTAAAGTTGGTATTACCAAAACCTTCTATCCTTCGGGTAAGACCTTCTGTTGGTGGTGGTTTACTGTTGTCTTCTCCAGCAAATATAGCTGATAAAGCTTCCTGGGCAGTTTCCCTAACAGATTTATTAAGTGCATCACCCTTCAAAGGATCCGGTTGTCTTTATAGTGAATTAGCTGGCGAACAGCCACTGAATTTCTTTGCATTTCCCTCCTAAATTCCACACCAGACTTCCCCACAGCATACTTAATCACTCTTAAAGCCTACAAATACAAATCACAAAAGCTTAGTAAAAAACAATGTTTTTTCCCAATTAGTAATAAGTTTCTTTCCTTCCAAGAATCCCTTCCACATCAATTTATTCTTCATAAGTACACTAATTAAACCCAAAAGTTCAAATTACATGATCTTTTTCATCATTATTTTGCATTGAAAAGTTGGAATGTGCATCAGAGTTGAATTATGAGAGTGCACTTTCTGCTATTTGCAATTATAAAGGACATGTGGGTTATTTCACATTTAAATTGGAACTCTTTCAGAGGACAACATTTTCAGAACATGAAGTCTGTTTGTGAGACACAATGGCCAAATATAACAACGATGAGATTTATGTGTTCCAATCCATCAAATTTTTGTGTTCTATTATAAAACACTAAAACTACGGGATGCTTGAGACTCTGAATTCGATGAACTGACACCCTAACTAAGTTCAGCAATTTAGACTTAATGTGATCCGAATTCAAACATCAAACCACATGCTATTAAATTCACCTTAATTGATAGGTAACCACCGATGGGAAGTTATCTAATGGCCATGAAAAGTAACCTAATTAAGCCAATCGAAGTACCAGCACAATCAGCTTCAAGTAAGATCTAATGTTCTAAATTTCTTAGAAATCAGGAAGGAATCAACTACTAATCACAATACCTTTTGCTTAACGATAGGAGATATGTGCTGGAGACGTTTGAATATAAATTCTGAAACTTCTTTGACGATGGAGACGTGAGAAGAACGTAGAAGCTCGCATATTTCTTCCAATTTGTAAACAGGTGCAACTTTATCTTCATCAGAAGTCGCCGCATCAATCATCCGTGACCTCCAATACGATTCCACCGCTCTCCTACTCGAATCCATTGGTTTTCAGATTCTGATCGGGTCTTACTCCGCAACAAACACGATGAAGTGAAACCCTAGATGATCGAAATACAGGTTTTGTTCTCCTTCAATAACTAATTGGAAATCGATTAAGATAATGATATTGTGTTGAAATCAATAGACAAAAGTTATGATTGTGGGTTTGTGATGGATCGAGATAGCTCAGCTGAATTCGGTGATTGCATGAAAATTTTGGAGCAGGATCCGGTTGGGAGAGATAGAGCGGTGTATAAGAATTATCAAGGGGTCTACGGACGTGTGTAAATCTAATACGAAAATTATGTAACATTCGTCCCTCTTAAGTAAGGACTAACGTTCTCGTCGGTCACGGTCACGTTGATTACTACTGGTTCTGATACAACTAATGTAGGACAAGTCTTATACTTTATAATAATTTCGGTCCATAACATTCGCCTCTCCTTAAGGACCAACGTCCTCGTTGGTCACGACAACCGATCCGATCATGTGTATTTAGACCCGGTTATTAGTCTGATTGGTGAACCGGTTGAACCAGACTACCTAACCGATAGTAGGATTCGATTTCATTATTATTTTTTATCTTTCAAAATCTTTTTTAGTTAAATTTAATAGTTTGTGATACTTATTTTAGTTAATTAAATGTTAATATTGTATTAAAATGTTGTTAATATTGTATTAAAATGTTGATTCACTTTAAAACATATAGTAGTTTCATAATCATCAAGAGGTCTATGGGTGTGTGTAAATATAATTAGGAAATTACAAATTATAGGACTATTTAAAGGGTTGGTCACTTATAACACAAACTTACAATAAGAAGAGTTGTTTTAGAACACTTAATAGATCAAATATGGAACTGGTAACACACTAGAATGATACTTAGAATACCAGCAAAATATGAGACAGAACCAAGAACAAACAACAAGAAGTATATGGTTTTCAAGAATGATGTATATTACTTTCAAGTTCTTTACAAGTATTAAAGCATAATCAAAGTTACAAGGACCTGAGATACTTTATACTACATCCTACAGTCGGTCATACTTAGAATGTCAGCTGGATACATTTGAATTAGACAACAAAATCAAATATAGAGTTAAAAGACATATTGCTTTTTGACTAATGACTATGACATGTGATAGCTCACATCCTAATATATTACAAAAAGGATAAAAGTACATAAAGTAGAAAGCACATGCTAAAGACCTCAATGTAAAGTTACCAAAAGCATGAACCTTTTTATCAACTCATATAAGTTGATGACTAAACAGAGTTGCAATGGAAAGTGATTTAGCTTTATGGTAAAGTACATTAGATAAAGCATGTGTTCAAAAGTCTTCAGAAGAAATATGTTTTCACTTCTTGGCTTCAGAAGACTTTGTCTTTGAAGCTTTGAAAGACTTCACCTTTGGCTTCGGAAAATATTGGTATTGACTTCTGAAGATTTTACACATAGAATATTTTTAGTTCATGATGTAAAACTTCTGAAGCATCTCTACTCTGTACTTTAGTGCATGCATACAGAAAAGTCTTTAAGTGTTTTAGGTGCATTAGCCTTACATAAACCTTACATAAACCTTACACAAACCAACTACGCATGTGTTTATTAGCAGTGACCAGTCCAATCATGTGTGTATGGACCCGGTTACTAGTCGGACCAATGAACCGGTTGAACCGGACTACCTAACTGATGGTGGGACCCGATTTCAAATATTATTTAATATATACTAATTACCACTCAGTTTGCATATATTGTTATACTTTAAGCATTAAAAATTGTACACATCTTTTGTTGTTTTTTAATATTTTATCTTAAATCTAATACTTTTACATCCTTATAATTTTACCCCTATAATTTTGTTCTACCGTAGATATGTTTCTTGCAAGTAAAATGCATCCAAAGATCTTCTGCGTATGAACAACCAGCACTGAGGATGGAAGAACAAGATTGCTTCAGAAGAACAAGATTGCTTCGGAAGAACAAGATTGCTTCGGAAGAACAAAAAATCTATGGAAGAACAAGACTTCTACGTAAGAACAAGACATCTACAAAATACACTATTCCTTCGGAGTCCAAACACTTGTATAATACAAGTGTTACAAGTCAACAAGTCAACAAGGCAGTTATGCGAATCCCAAGAAATCCGATGATTCCTTAACAGAAGCAATACAAATCCCAAGAGATCCGGTGTTTCCTATAACAGAAACATCATTGTCTATATTAATGGATCCTAGGTTTCGAATCATGGGGCTTCGACGGCAACAACAATAACAATACGACAATTCCACAAACATCAAACATCACATCAAATCTCACAATCAAACCCTAGCAGCCGTCGCATCATTCATCACAAAATTTAATATCATTCATTCATTATTTGTAATCATTAACATGTTTTAATGAAATACATATTATTCATTAATTGTGTTTCTTTTAGTGTGTTCTTGAATCTTTATTGATATTGAAATTAACTACAAAACAATTAAACCAAGCCAACGTTGATTCCGCAAACGTTGACTTGCCTTCAACCGACATTGATAATTCCTGATTGCGATCCTTGGATTCACACATGGAATGCAAGACAAAGATCCTAACACACACATCTCATGATTCCTTCATATCTGTGCGACATTCAAAATCAATAAATGCTCAGACGATGCCATTCGACTAAGACTTTTTCCATTTTCACTTTGAGGCCGAGCCATTGACTGGCTTGATTCGCTTCCACCTGGTTCCATCACCACATGGGCAGAAATGACTAAACAATTCCTTTTGAAATACTTTCCACCCGATAGCACTGCCAAACTGAGAAGCAGCATCATAACCTTTCGCCAAGACAATGATGAATCATTACACGTAGCGTGCGAGAGATACAAAGGTCTCCTTCGGAGATGCCCATATCACGAACTTGATCTGTGACTGCTACGTCAAACCTTTTACGATGCAATCAGTGGGGCACACAAACAAAGGTGTAGATCAAAATACGGGAGGAGATTTCGGAAGTGTGACGCCAATAGAGGCATACCGGCAGCTAAGAAGAGCTTTGCTTATAATCCCTTAAGAACCAAACCTAGTTCTAAAGGCATCCATCAAGTAATTGTAGCCCAATTAGAAGTTCTAACCAAACGATTCGAACAATTGCAACCGAACTGCAGAAAACTCCAACACGATGCAACACATATGAAAATTCACACAAGACCAACGAATGCCCACAAGGCATTATGATGGTTGAAGATGTTGACTACGTGGGAGGCCCAAGAAACTCATACAACAACTCAAATTGGAGATATAACTTGAATTACAAAGAAGTTGGTAACAACAAATCATCATCTGGATTTAACCGAAGGCCACCTCACCAATAACAGAAACCACCATACCAAGGTTCGAGCAGTAGTAACCAAGATCATGGAGAATCATCAATGGAGTACTTATTGTAGCAGTTATTATTAACCACACAAGCCACAAAATGAGTACATCTGGAAAACTAAAGAAATGAGGAAAGGGTCTAAAGAAATGAGGATGACATCAAAAGCAACAAAGCATCATTACAAACTATAGAACACTAAGTAGGTCAGATAGCACAACAACTATCTGAAAGACCCCAAGGTGCTTTACCTAGCAACACTATGACAAACCCTAATTCTCAAGTCAAAGCCATCACCACCAGGAGTGGCAAAACCACTCAACGTGATGCCCTTGCATTACAACCCATCCTTGAAGAAGTAGAAACCGAAACCCCAAGTAATGCTAGTGATAAGCAAAAGCAACCTGTTTCCATTGAAGAAGCAACCAAGAAATACGTACCATCACCACTCTATGTTCCACCACCTCCACATCCAGGTCATTTGAGACAACAATTGTAACACCCGGATATTTTCTTTAAAGCCGACGAAAGAAGAAAAAGAAATAATGTCCAAAGTCGGGGGACCAAACTTGCCAAAACGGAAGAAGTTCAGAAGAGTAAAGGAATAAGAGGAGAGGGTAACCCACACCCACAAAAAATCTGTCCAAAGAGAGGAGAGGAGAAAAAAGGGAGAAAAGAGAGAAAAAGCTTGGTTCGAGTGGATTCGAACTTGAAAATCGAAGTGTAGCGGGTCTAATCGAAGCTCTACTTGTCGGTATTGTTTGTGTGAGTTCTAGGACCCCTCTTTTACCCTTTTTCAACTGATTTGGGGGTGGAACACATAGTGAAACCCATTTTTGAAATGTGTGTGTTTGACCCGTGTGTATGTGTTTGTGTATGATGCGAGTGATGTATGATTTCGGGCTTGTGTGTGCTTGTATGATGTTGTGGTATGCATTCCTAAGGTTTAGGATGGTTGATTTGGAGGTCGAAAATGGCAGATTTGGTTCAGGAGGAATATGCATTCTGCACCAGTTAGGGCTATGCGACCGAATGGCATACGAGTCATGCGACTGAAGTCCGCACGCATGCCAGTCGTGTGATTAAGGTTCATTCGCCTGTGAGTCATGCGACTGGAGCCCATACGCCTGCTAGTCATGCGACTGAGGCTCATTCGCATGGGGAGTCATGCGACTGAGGCCCATACGCCTAGTTCCATCCGCATTAGGTCCATTCGCACAAGTGTTCATCCGCATTGGTTCATTCGCATAGGTATTTATATGTTTTATGTGCGATAATCGACTAGCTTTAAGGGTCCCGGGAACGAGGCCTTACAAGTTGGCATGGGTAGACGACCGACGTGTGGTCACATCGGGTGCGGGTTCGAAGAAGTGTGGTAGATATGGGAAGGAGCACAGTGGGGAATGTAGGCTGGGGTGAACTTGTGCTTCAAATGTGGGAAGATGGGGCATGTAGCAAGGGACTGTCATACGGTCCGGTGTTTTAATTATGGCGTGGGGGGCCACATGAGTAGGGATTGTAAGAAGCCGAGGGATGATGGTTCCGAGGTGAAGAAGATGGGGAGTGAAGGACCGCAGGCGAGCACCACGGGATTCACTATGACACAGGACGAAGCTAGGATGGACCCTGATGTTGTGTCCGATACGTTTCTAGTGAACCAAACTTTAGCTTCTGTGTTATTTGATTCGGTTGTCAGTAAAAGTTTTATTTCTGCTATTTTCTATGCTAAGCTGCCTATTAGTCGTAGACATATCGATACGCCCATTGATGTAGAAACTGCCATAGGTAAGTCTACCAGGATTTCTGAGATGATAGAGGATTATGATGTGGAACTAGAAGGTCATAGATTTCTTGTTAGACCGTTCGTGATGACCTTAGGTGGTTTCGATTTGGTTCTTGGGATAGATTGGTTAGCGGACTTCGAGGCGAACATTGTGTGTTGCAAGAAGATGATTTGTCTAACAGCGCCTGACGGGGGTTCGGTAACTGTTTATGGGGATCGGGTCACGCCGATCTCGAAAGTAATCTCTATGGCGGTGGCGGGAAAGTGTATGAGGCGTGGATGTAGCGCCTACTTGGCTTATGTAAAGGATGTGGATACACCAACACCACAACTGTCTGAAGTACCGGTTGTGTGTGACTTTCCAAACGTGTTCTCAGAAGACTTATCGGGAGTCCCACCTGACCGTGAGATCGAGTTTCAGATTGACTTGATACCGGGTGCCCAACCTGTTGTCAAGGCACCGTATCAGTTGGCTCGACTGAGATGAACGAGTTGATGGATCAGTTGCAAGAGTTGTTTGATAAGGGGTTCATTCGACCGAGTATCTCTCCTTGGGATGCTTCGGTCTTATTCGTAAAGAAGAAAGACGGTAGTATGAGGATGTGTATTGATTACCGTGAGCTGAACAAGTTGACGGTGAAGAACCGCTACCCATTACCCAGAATTGATGCCTTGTTTGATCATCTTCAAGGTGCCAGTTGGTTTTCAAGGATAGATCTTCGATCTGGCTACCATCAGCTAAAGGTGAAGGAGCAGGACATTCCTAAAACAGCTTTTCGCACGCGTTATGGTAACTACAAGTTTTTTGTCATGTCTTTCGGTTTGACCAATGCGCTAGCTGCTTTTATGGATTTGATGAATCGGGTGTGTCGGCCGATGTTGGATAAATTAGTGATTATGTTTATTGATGATATTCTGATTTATTCGAAGAGCGAGATAGAGCATGTCGGTCATATTCGGGAGGTTCCGGAGAAGTTGAGAAATGAGAAGTTGTATGCCAAGTTCTCCAAGTGCGCGTTCTAATTGCACGAAGTTCAGTTCTTGGGTCATGTGGTGAATCCCGAGGGAATTTTGGTGGACCCGGCAAAAGTGGAGGCAGTGATGCAATGGAAGTCTCCATAGACGCCATTCGAGATTCGTAGTTTCTTGGGTTTGGCGGGTTATTACAGAAGATTCATCCAAGACTTTTCCAAGATCGCTTCTCCACTAACTAAGTTGACCCGAAAGGATGTGAAGTTTGTATGGGGTCAAGCTCAAGAGAAGGCATTCAAAGAATTGAAGGCGAGATTGACTCAAGCTCCTATTCTGTCATTACCCAATAGAAGTGAAGATCTGGTGGTTTATTCTGATGCTTCCTACTCAGGGTTGGGGTGTGTGTTAATGCAGAGAGAGAAGGTTATAGCCTATGCATCCCGGAAGTTGAAGGTTCACGGGGTCAATTATTCTACTCATGACTTGGAGCTAGCAGTCGTGGTCTTTGCATTAAAGATTTGGAGGCACTATCTATATGGGATGAAGTGCACCATATTCACTAACCACAAGAGCTTGAAGTACTTCTTTGAGCAGAAGGACCTGAACATGAGACAGAGACAATGGTTAGAGCTCATAAAAGATTACGACTGCGAGATCCATTACCATCCGGGCAAAGCCAACGTGGTGACGGATGCCCTTAGTCGGAAAGAGAGACCCGAACCAATCGGGTGAAAGCATATCAGTTGATCATGATCTCGGATGTGATGAAGCAAGTCAAAGAGTTTCAAGACGAGGCATTGAAAGAAGATCATCTTAACTCTAAAAGAATGAGAGGTCTGGTTGCGGAGTTGGGTGAAAACACTTTTGGTGTTAGGACCCAGTTTGGATGAATGTGGATTCCTCGTTTTAGGGATCTATGGGTGAAGATTTTGGATGAAGCTCACAAAACTCGATACTCTATTCATCCTGGTGCTACAAAGATGTACCAAGACATGAAGAAAGATTATTGGTGGCCGGGTATGAAGCGTGATGTGGTGGAGTATGTGTGTAAGAGCCTTACTTGCTTACAAGTGAAGGCCGAACATCAAAAGTCGTATGGGAAGATCTAACCTTTGGATATACCGGAATGGAAGTGGGAGCACATCATCATGGATTTCATTACGAAGCTGCCACGTACTCTGAAAGGGTATGATGCTATATTGGTGATAGTTGACCGTTTGACGAAGAGTGCTCACTTCCTACCGATCCACGAGACATATTCATTTGAGAGGTTGGTTGATCTATTTATCAAGGAAATTGTAACTTGTCATGGTCTACCGGTATTTATTATGTCTTATCGTGACACCCGGTTTACATCTAAATTCTGGAATAAATTCCACGACGCGATGGGGACGAGGTTACATATTAGCACTGCTTATCATCCCAAGACTGACGGTCAGTTAGAGAGGACAATTCAGACATTGGAGGACATGCTTCGGGTATGTGCGATTGATTTTAGGGGAAGTTGGGATGACCACTTACCATTAGCTGAATTCTCATACAACAACAGTTATCATGCGAACATTAGTATGCCACCTTATGAGATGCTATACGATAGGAGATGCAGACCACCCGTCTGTTGGGGTGATATTGGTCATAAAGAGTTAGGGAGTGTCGAGGTAAGCGTAGTTTATTTACTGACTTTCGGGGGAAAGTGCAGATGTAAGTTTTGATGTGGAAGTTTCCCGGGAGTTCATATAAGTTGACTTTGAGGTCATGACGCTATGTTGGGCATGTTGATGATGTATGATGTTATTTGATTATACATGATGTATGCTATGTATGTATGATGATACCCTGTATGATGATGCTATCTGTTTATGATGATGTTCCTTGCTTTGTATGTTTATCTTTGCCCTGTCTTTATGTTGAATGTTAATGAATGAAATGAAAAGTATTATGTAGCATAAAGTGGAAGATAATGAAAAGAGGAAAGAAATGAAGAATGCATGCATTAATGAATGATGAAAGTAATAAAAGTCTTGCAAGCCTTGTATGTCGGGACACTCCCAATTAGAGGATGTTAGCCCAACGGTGTGCGAGTTCGCTACCCTAAAAGGATTCACATCGGGGTCTTTCTTTGTGATTGACCATTTGTATGGAACCATTGTTGCTTGCCATAGGTACTATGGCCAAAGGTGTTGTGCACTATGATGGAAGGTCTATGATAGGCTTCGGCCCAGTACCCATGAGACTGAAAGGCATAGCACATGACAATGGTACACCTGAACTTTATCTTTGGTACTGTGGCCAGAGGTGCTGTGCATCGTGATAGAAGGTCTATGATAGGCTTCGGCCCAGTACCATGAGACTGAAGGGTAAAGTTCATGGTCTTGATGGAAAGAAAAGATGTAATGATGAACAAACGAATGAAAGTAAGAATGTATGAATGAATGGAAATTAATGAACGAAGAAGATGATAATGACATTATCTATGTGTACTTATGATGTATGATCGCATGAAAGTAAAGAACGGTTTTAATGAAAGAAAAGTATGTTTTACTATAAAACTAGAACTCACTCAGCAATGCTGACTTTTATGTGTTTCTAGTTGGCAGGTAATGATTGCTGAGGATGGCACGGGGCGACTACTCAACTCTTTTGGATGGCATCCATTTTTATAATACTTTTGTGATGTAATGCAACATGTATTTTGTAACTTGATAACGATATATTATTTTGCAAAAGCCTTTATTACAAAATGGAATGTTTTGTTTAAATGTTTAAGCTGCAACGTTTTTATGTAATATGATGAAATTATATGTTTTATGTGCGATGATCAACCAGCTGTAAGCGTCCCGGGAACGGGGCCTTACAAAAATGAATGGAGGCATAATATGGCAAATTTCTGGGGTTATCAAGGAACTTCACATCAATCTACCCTTGGTGAAAGCCTTAGCCCAAATGCCAAATTATGCTTAGTTTTTAAAAGGTATCTTGTCGAACAAAAAGAAACTGGAAGAGTTATCATATGTAGTTTTGAATGGGAATACTCAGCAGTTCTTCAAAACAAACTACCTCTTAAGATGAGTGATCTAGGAAGCTTTACCATACCTTGCCTAATAGGAAATCTTTCTGTCAGCAACACGTTAGCTGATTTAGGTGCTAGCATTAATGTTATGCCTTATGCGGTTTTTGAAAAGTTAAACTTAGGTGAACCTCGACCTACCCGTATGAGTATCCAGTTAGCTGACCGTTCTGTTAAATATCCAAGTGGCATCGTTGAAAATCTCTTAGTTAAAATCAAGAAATTCGTATTTCCCGTTGATTTTGTGATCCTTGACATGGATGAGGATAAGAATGTTCCTCTTATCCTAGGCCGACCTTTCTTAGCGACTACTTGAGCCCTCATTGATGTTTGCACTGGCAAACTCACACTTCGAGTAAATGAGGAGGAAGTCGCTTTTGATATAGGCCAATCTATGAAACACCCGCAACATCATGATGAATTGTTTTATTACATTGATGTTTCTGATTCAATCATAAGCTGTAATTAAAAAAACTCTTCGAATTGAAGCTTTCAACACTCAATTAATAGAGGTCTCAATCACCAAACCCATCTATGAGGATCAAATCATCCCAGAACTAGAAGTTGATGAAACATCGTCTCATCAAGAAGCATTTGTGATCATTGAACAAGACTAGAACCCAAAGCCAAACCTTCTATCGAAGACCCTCTAGTTTTAGAGCTCAAGGAACTACCATCTCATCTCGAATATAAAACACATCTCAACTTCCTGTCATAATCTCATCCGCCTTATCAATTGACGAGAATAACAAATTGCTTAATGTGCTTAAGGCACATAAATGAGCAATTGCAAGGAAATTCATGGACATCAAGGGAATCAATCCATCCTTTGCACTCATAAGATATTGATGGAGGAGAACTTCAAATCCGTCATTCAACCTCAGAGATGTTTAAATCCGAGCATGCAAGATGTGGTGAAGAAAGAAGTAATCGAACTGTTAGATGGCAGTTTGATTTACCCTATTTCTGATGTGCCTTGGGTCAGTCCCGTCTAAGTTGTTCCAAAGAAAGGATGAATGACTGTTGTAACCAATGAGAAGAATAAGCTTATTCCCACTCGTACGGTTACAGGATGGAGAGTTTGTATCGACTATCGCAAACTCAATGACGCCATAACGAAAGATCACGTCCCCTTTCCTTTCATCGACCAATGCTTGAGAGACTATCTGGATAAATGTTTTATTGTTTCCTGGATGGTTTCTCAGGATATTTCCAAATTCCTATTGCTCCCAAAGATCAAGAGAAGACGACATTCACCTGTCCATACGGTACATTTGTTTATCGACGAATGCCTTTTGGATTGTGTAATGCTCCCACCACGTTTCAAAGATGCATGGTAGCAATCTTTCACGACATGATCGAACACTCAATGGAAGTTTTCATGGATGACTTCTCCATTTTTGGAAATTCATTTGAACAATGTCTTGAAAATCTAGAAAAGATGCTAGTTAGATGTGAAGATTCTAACCATATTTTGAATTAGAAAATATGCCACTTCATGGTTACTGAAGGAATAGTGTTAGGACATAAGATCTCTCGAGGAAGGCTTGAAGTCGATAAGGCCAAAGTAAACACTATTTCCAAACTTCCATATCCCACAACCGTGAAAGATATCAGAAGTTTCCTAGGTCATGCAGGATTCTACCATCGTTTCATCAAAGATTTCTCAAAAATCAGTCGACCGATGACTTAACTTCTTGAGAAAGACGTGCAATTCATATTTTTCGACGAATGCATTAGTGCATTCAATTTGATTAACGAGAGATTGGTACCTCTCCAATCATGGTTTCCCCAGATTGGATGCTACCATTTTAACTCATGTGCGACGCAAGTGATTTCGCGGTAGGAGTCGTATTAGGACAAAGGAAGGACAAGCAATTCCATCTAGTTCACTATGCGAGCAAAACCCTAAATGATGCACAAGAAAACTACACAACCACCGAGAAAGAGCTTCTCGCGGTCATTTTTGCATTTAACAAATTCCGCTCGTTCTAATCCTTTAAAAAACAATCATTTACACCGACCATTCAGCCCTTCGTTATCTGCTCAACAAACAAGATGCAAAGCCGAGATTGATTTGTTGGATACTTCTGCTTCAAGAATTTGACATTGACAGTTGAGATAAGAAAGGAGCAAAAAATCTAGCGGCTGATCATCTCTCGCGTCTTGAGGATTCAAGTCCTTCACAAACTAAGGAACCCACAATAAACGACAATTTTCCTCACGAATTACTTATGCATATCCAATCCTCAATCGATAAACATCCTTGGTTTGCCGATTTCGCAAATTGCGTGGCAAGCAGAATCCTTCTTAAATGAATGACTTATTAGAAAAAGAAGAAATTCTTTATTGATATCAAGCATTACTATTGGGAGGACCTATATCTGTTCAAAATCAGTGCAGACGAACTTATCCGAAGATGCGTATACGGAAGTGAAGCAAAACAGATGCTAAGGCACTATCATGAAGTACCCATAGGAGGACACCATGGAGCAACCCTAACAGCCAAGAAAGTATTTGACTCTGGATTTTTCTAGCCCACGATCTACAAAGATGCTCACAACATGGTATGCACCTGTGATGCATGTCAAAAAGCAACCAATATCTCCACACAGGATGAGATGCCTCATAAACTGGTTCAAATATGCGAGGTATATGATATATGGGGTATTGATTTCATAGGGCCATTCTCGGTGTCATTTGGCAATCATTACATTTTGGTAGTAGTCGATTACATTTCAAAATGGGCTGAAGATCAAGCCCTACCTCCAATGATGCCAGAAACGTCATCAAATTTCTTAAGAAATTATTCTCTCATTTTGGTGTCCCTAAAGCTTTAATTAGTGACAGGGGAACACATTTCTGTAACAACCAGCTCGAATGAGCAATGTCCCGTTATGGAGTGCATCATCACTTCATAACGGCTTATCTTCCATAAACGAATGGGCAAGCTGAAGTCACTAACCGAGGCATCTAACGAATCCTTAAGAAAACCATAGGTCAAAATCACAAGGGCCGGTCTACCAAACTAGATGATGCACTATAGGCTTTTTGAACAGCCTATAAGACTCCCATAAGCACAACACCTTTCTAATGGTTTATGGGAAGTCATGTCATCTTCCTGTGGAACTAGAACACAAGGCGTTTTGGGCACTTAAAGAAGCAAACCTAGACCAAGACCTTGCAGGAAAGAATTGATTCCTATAAATTCATGAATTAGAGGAATTGAGAGAACAGGCATACGAAAACACTAGGGTTTACAAAGAAAAGACAAAGAGATTCCACGACGCTCGATTAAAGAAAACAAAATGATTTCATGAGGGAGAACGTGTCTTACTATATAACTCTTGTTTGCGTTCGTTTCCTGGAAAGCTAAAATCACGTTGGTTTGGGCCTTATATAATTAAAAACGTGTTTTCAAATGGTGCCATAGGAATTGATAACCATGAGGGTTTAAGTTTCAAGTAAATGGTCATTGTTTGAAACTGTATAATAATGGACCAACCAAGATTCTCTCGGAGGAATTACACTTCCGCCCCGAAGAAAACTAAGTGTGGGGAAGGGTCGCGCCGAAGACTCGAAAGTTAAATGCGACACCTTTACATAGATTTTTCTTGAATTTTTAACTTTTTTAGGACCTCACAAGCACAAGCACAGGGTTGTGCCCCATGAAGCATGCCCCCGTGTCTCTGATAAAAAATTTCCACGATCTCCGCTAATGACTCTAGAACGTTGTTGGTCGAATTTAAGACAGTTTCTAACAAGCGTGGGGCCGTGCCTGGCCAAGCACGCCCCGTCTTCACTATTCCCGACCTGTATATAAAATCACACTTGTTCCATTCTTTTTTCTCACCCATTCCTGCTTAAAAACGTTTGAAAAACAAAAGAATCAAGTCACGGAAGTTCAAATTAGAATCTTGCTAAGAAACCACGTTCTGAAACGCGAGAGCCAACGACATAAGAATACTTCTTCAAGTTGTATGAACTGATCAATCAATTGACTGAAATGAACCTCGTTGCCTCACAATGCCTAGCTGAACTTATCCAAAAAGTTCAAGAGATGGGCAAGAAACTCATTTCTATTAACCATCAGCTTGCAGAACAAAACAACCGCACGTCTCACTATCCCATCCCGAACCCTCCACACGGAATGTGTGGAGGATTATTTTAGAAGCATTTCGTGATGAGTTAGGTGCGCTGATGCGCGTTAAGGAATCTAGTTTTGCAGTTTCAGATTCTCGGCTTATAATGTATCGTGTAACCATAGGACCATAGGAAATATAATTTTCATTTTGGCTTGTGTTATTTAACTCTTCGTATCTTTTCTGGTGATTTGGGAGTGATAAAACTAACTGAGAAAATTAAATAATGTGCAAAACTGAATAAAAACAATGAAAGACTCAAACCGAAAAACATAAGTGGAGCATGCCCCCGTGCTCGACAAAAAATGACACCATCTGATCAAATTCAGCATTTTGTGTTGTTCCCCATCAATTTTGCATGTTAAAAACCAAATTCATTGCCTGCAATGTTCGTATCCTCTTCCATTTTCACCATATTTTCCATTTTTCTTTATCCTTTTCAAGAGTTCTTTCAAGGGTATTGATCAAGAGTTTAGCTTGCTAATTTCTATCATAATGATGGTCATTTACATGTAGTTAGGTGATTAGGTTTCTAAGCAACTGAAATCCTAGCAATTATATGTTAAACCTTGTACTTAAATGTATTATGGAAAGATGAATGCTTTAAACCTTCTTATTATGTTTCTTTTTGTAGTTGATTAGTGTTAATTAGTGTGTTTATTAGTTATTAGTATGTTTTCTTTTGTTGCTAACAAGAAAATGTTCATAATTCGTGGTGAAATCATTGTTAATCATATTCAAGAGTTCACAAGTGGTATTAAACACTATATATATTTGTGAGTATCTTGGGTTATTAACAAAGTGTCTAAAATGTTTATATAATCTTTGGTTTTTCAATCAAAAGAATGTTAAAGCCATGCTTAATCAAAGGTTTACAAACAAAACCATGCATGCTCGAGTCAAAATTTGATACCTCAAAATGTCAAACCGCATCCCCACGTGTCATAAGACACACCCCATGTTTAACAGGTTTTTTATGTCAACTTTGTTAAGGGACCGTGTATGTACGGAGTACTAACGGATCCTAGGTTATACCAGATCAAAAAGTTCGGAATCCTATTTGATTGTGATCCAATCAGTGAGAACGATAACCCGATCTATATAAGAATGAACTAAACGTTAAGAATGAGTAGGGATCGATCAAGATCGAACTATGAACTTGGCAGGCTGTTTGGGATGCTCTAGACGGCTAGGGTTTATGTGTATTCGAAGTATCTCTCAAAGTGTTATGTTTTCCATGAATTAGGTGGTATTTATAGGTTAGCAGTTTCCATTCGTATGACTGGTGGTTCAGTCATGCGACTGAATCATGCGATTGATCCATACGCATGACTGAAGGTTAAGTCATGCGAATGAGTCAATATTATGTCTCAATCATACGACTGATCCAGTCTCCTGGTTCAGTTGTGCGACTGGTCCATAAGCATGATATATTCATGCGTATGGTCCATAAGTATGGTCCCTTAGCATGAATAATCACCCGACTAGATTGAACACATTACTTAATCATTATTAACTTAGAATTGTGTACAAAAAAATCAACCTATATAAGTAGTTCATATATATGAATCAAAGATAAATAACATCAAAGCATATATCATATTTCATTACTTTGTCACATTGCACACATGTAAGACATGAAATACTTTTACATTTAAGCATATAAACTAGGAACATCATGTATCTACAAACTCCCCCTTGGACCTAGTTTACCATATTGTCTAACATTCTTCACATGTTCTTGAAACTTCTTGTACTTTTCTTCTCTTGTGACTCCTACATGTATCTCAAATGCAAAGCAGAGCCGTATAACATGTTGGAATTAAAGAGCTTGTACAATGTTTTGCGTGTCATAGAACAGTGGCCACTTGTATAAAGTATAAACATCATCAGCTGACAAGTTAGTAAGACACATTGGGTCAAATACCCTGATAGTCTCTATCTTTCCAACTCTGTTCAGAACTATGACAGCTTCCCTTGTCCTCCAATCATAATACCACCATTTGAAGTGTGGAGTGAAGTCCTGAGGCATTTCCCGTAAGGGAATCTTGGACATTACGTGAGGGACTCCACTTCAATACCACTTTAGACTTTCCAGATATAGATCAACTTTAGACTTATGAATGAACCTCTTAGGTTGTTAAGGTCTGAAGTTTACCCATCTAGTGTGGTATTCGTTCTTCAACACAGCCTCAAACCATCCTGACATCTTTCTTGGGTTAGCATATAAATGATCTAAGCATGCCAGTCGGTCGAGCTCAAAACAAGGAAGAGTCTTCAGATCATGTGGATATCTGAAGTACTCAATCCATTTCTCCCTTTTAACAGCATAGACGTCCAAGTCCTCAAAATATGCCCACGCGATAACCTTGCCTGACACTTTCTGATGTCTTTTGACTCTGTAAAGTTTGGTGTAGGCATTTTGCTTTGGGGGTGCACGTTGGACTTTCATCTCAGCAAAACAAGCTAACCATTCTGCTTTCTTATTATCAACATTAGCATCTAAAGCATGGGTTGTACTTTCATCTTTGTCTTTCTCTTTCTCCATCTCCTCTAACTTATCAAAAGTACCACTACCAAACGTTTCACCCAAGTTGGGGATATTATTGCCCTCAGGGTCAGTGTACTGTGGATAGTAATCTATAGTGACATCCTCAATCTCTATATCATCTACAGATTTAAGCTCCTCATCACTCAAAACATCAACTTCTAAAGCATCATTAACAAGCTCATTAGGATTCAGTCTAAACATTTCAGCAAGCTGCTCATCTATTAGATCATGGATGATCTCTCCTTCCTCCGGCGTGTAGCTCATAGATTTTCTGACGATCCCTTACAAGTTAAGAATCATAGTAAGTTGAGTCTTAACTTGCTAAAGGGGCGCGACATCATATTCATCTTGCTGTTGAGCCTCATTTTTGTCTTCATCTAGTGTCTTTTTAGCTTGAGGAGCTGAGGACGAGGCTCCTTGATCCTGATTTCTCTTGGTGCACCTCTCCTTCACTAATGGATTTGAGGCTAACGCAGATGCATCACCTTCTCGATCATCCTCATCATCATTATCTCCTCCTTTTCCCCTTCCACTTCCTCCCGCTCCCTCGTCATCACCATCATCTTCCTCAGATTTATCTTCATCCTCATCATCATCATCATCCTCATCTTTACCATCTTTAATCTTCAATGGCTCACTCTTTGATCCCTTTAGCTTTAGCAAAATCTTTTTGTTTTTCTTCTCAAGTCCTTCAATCCTCTTTACCGAAGCTATCACCAGCTTGTTTTGACTCTTAAGTGCGTGGTGGGCTTGGCCTAAAGCTCTCTCTTACTGCGCATTCTTCAAACTTAGCTGAGCGATTTGCTTTGCTTGAGCCGCATTGCTGCCATGAGCTGGTTTAACTGATTAGCTCTTAGATCCTCTGTTGCGAGCAGCTTCAGCACTATGCGGTTTAGGCTCGCCAGCTATTCCTCTAACCCGATCGTGGTAGAGTAGATCCAGGTGTAACTGTGGATTGGGTGGAGGGACCAACTTGGTGGGTGGTGGTTGTGGTGGTGGATGTGCTGAAGATGGGTGGAGGAATGGGAGTGGAAAATGGTGGAGTTGTGTTGGGTAGTGTAGGCGAGGTGGAGGTCGGTGTATGAGTGGTGGTTGGAGTATCAGTGGTTGTGGTGGTAGTGGTGGTGGTAGTGGCTGTGGTAGTGGTGGTGGCTGTGGTAGTGGTTGTGGCTGTGGCAGTGGTGATAGCTGTGGCAGGGGTGGTAGTGGATGTAATCAATGTGAATCTTGGCCTCTTACTCTTTTTACCATAAGGATGGGTCATCCTCTTCTTCCTGGAGTCCTTTGCTGTAGAGGCCCCCCCTGAGCTAGTAGACAGGTCAGGTGTGTAGGTGGGATCAATGACATAAGTATCATCACGTGCAGTACCAGCTGGGCATCCACCGGCCACCTCTATCCCCTTCTCAGTGGCAACAACCCGGATCTCGACAATCCTAACTAGAGGCTAATCCTTAGACACCTCCTCTTCACCAATCAAGAAGTCCTGGTGGAATTAGCCTGCTTAGATCCACTAGGGGCAGCAGCAGTACTCTGAGGAGGTGGTGGAGATATATTAGACGTGTAAGTGGCCCTTGAATGACTGGGGCCAACATCTCCACCGCCTTGACCATTATCAAGGTCATCATCATCGTCGTAATCTTCTTCAGTGGGAACCACTATGGGCTCTACATCAGAATCACTATTGTTGTGATGCCATTTCTTGCGAGAGGGCGCCACATACTCCTCGTTGGCCAGATGACCAAACAGTCTCCTGACCGGGGGCTTCACCTGCTTCCCCCGGTAGACCTTCGTCCTACCCAATATGGTGTCATCCATCACCTCTAGAATAATAACACCATCTTTCTCCTTTGGCAGCATAGGAAGCTTCTTGTCAATGATCATCTGTAAAAACGACGGATACATACAGAAGCCTTCCTTGCCATTGGCCTCGATGTTCTCTATCATGTAAGAGAATAACATGTGGGAAAACCTGAACCGGTGGTTCAACACCAGAGCAACATATGCGTTATGGGTTTGATCTGACATATCGTCAAATCCTCCTTTCCTTGAAGATATGCACTCTAGAATGACATGAGCCAAGTACTTGAACCGGGGGCACAAGTTGCTCTTGTTGAGCACACCTGCATTGATGTCTCCAGTGTACTTCATCCTTAGAAAGCATCCCCGAACAGTCAGGGGATGTAGCTTGGTTGGGTAGGCACCGTCCTCACCCAGATCCAAGACTTTCCTTAGATCCTCTACAATAATCCTAATCTTTTGTCCAAAGATCGAGCTTCGAATACTATGGGGCTCAACGGACCTGTCGACAAAGGAACCTTCCTAGAAGACCTGCTGTATCGATCTGTATGGAGTGCAAGTGTAGATATGGCCTTGAAGATCCTCGATCTCCTCAGAAAGGCTATAATCCTAGCAAACTAAATGATCATAGTTGTTGTGCTTCGTGCTCATCTGCAACACAAGAAAACACATATACATTAGATTTGTGCATAATAGAAGACAGTTGGTACTTAAATTGTTTTAATTAAACTGGTTCAGTTGTGTGACTGAACCATACGACTGAGTTCTACTCGTATGATTGAGTTCAGTCATACGATTGAGCCTGCAGTTGAGTTCAATCGTGCGATTGATCCTGCGACTGAACTTAGTGTATGCTATGCCATGCAGTTGAATTAGTCGTGCGACTGAACCATACGCCTGATTCATTCATGCGATTGAATCATGCGCCTAGCTCAATCGTGCGACTGAAGTTCATTATCATGACCATTCGCATCCTTCACTATTGAACACCCTAGATTTGAATCTTTGTCAAAACTTTATATTAGACTTCGTGTTTAGACTCATTTGGACCGCAAAGACTCTAAATAGCACTTAATGTCCTTTAAATCAACTTTAATGCCCATTTAAGTGGTCTAATTTTAAGGTTTAGTCTCGGTTCTAGGTTTTAGCATAATTGGTGCTTAAAGATGTGATTAAGACGTTCATTTGGATAGATTTCAGTCGCCCAGTACCTGTAGATGAGTAGAACACACGTTAGGATCATAGACAGTCGGTAATATTAGTCATATGAAATTTGGGCAGAGTATGTGTGTGTATAGGCAATTTCAGAGAACGCTAAAGGGTGCTAAGGGTTACAACCGACTAACCCCCTTATTTATACTATTTTAAATTTTAGTCATGCGACTGAACCCATACGCATGCTTCATTCGAGTGACTGGGTTTCAGTCGTGCGACTGGCTCATACGCATGCTTCATTCGAGTGACTGGGTTTCAGTCGTGCGACTGGCTCATACTCCTTCATCCATTCGTACGATTGGTTTAGTCTTGTGGTCCATGGACATGGTTGTCTCATACTCATGGTCCAATCATGTGACTGGCTCATTCGTATGGTTCAAACGTGCGATTGGCTCATCCTTATGATTCAATCGTACGATTGGCCCATACTTATGAGCTTGACTTCATACACTTTCAAACATTTAAAATTCAACTTTTGATATAAAAACATTCTGCCTTTGATAATCTCAAACATGATCCTTTTAATTTAATAGCATTGATCACTTCAGACGTGATCCTTTTAATTTGGAACCCATTCGTCACCTCAGACGTGACCTCTTTTGGTGAGTGATCACAGAATTCATCTAGTTGTATAGTCTGACGTCTACACTACAAAAGACTAGAAAATAGAAAACAACTTGAACTTTAAAAGTTAAACCAGACCTATTTTTGTTGTTTTGGGTTTGAGAAGGATGGAAACCTTTTAGACTACATCTAACCGATTATAGTTCTTGAGCATAACAACTTCAAGTTAATTTAATCATTTCTGGAACGATTCATTATGGAATCATACATGTATATCATAATCATTTGGGACTCCTTTTCATATGCACTTTGATGCTAGATTCGTGTTTTGTTTAAGAGTCAATAGCACTTTCAAGAAATCATACTAGAGCTATAAGATGCACACAATGATTTTGACTTTCAAGATTTGCAGCCACGATGATTATCAGTATATTTGTCCACAAAAATCCATACACATATTTTTGACACACATTGTGATGAGTTAGGTTTAATTATTTCAACAAGCATTTGTGGATCCCACACTTATATGGTAATCAATATTCCTTAGGAGAATTTTGAGCGGTCTACAGGTATTTAACAAGAAGAAACTATTCTAAGAACTTTCAAAGAGATGCCAAGCCTCAGGTCAGTGCCATCGCACAACAGAGAGGCGCAAACACAATGAATTCAAGAATATTTAGGTTATGCTTATCCTCAGGTCAGTGCCACCGCACAACAGAGAGGCACCCAACCTATCTTCTTGTTAGAGGATTTGTTTCTTTTGCACACAACGCACCAACAACATTAGTCATTAGCTTGATTGCTTTTAGCATTTTTCATGTGCTTTGCTTATTTTTAAGGTCATCCGCACATATTTGTGGCATTTATTTTGCTCGTCACCCCTTATTGGAAATGTGTTGATTGTGTTAACGAGGGATAAGATGAGAACCCATAGCTAGTTGAACACCTTAGTTTAAATTTTAATTCACCAATGAAGTCTACTCATATATTGTGTTGAATCTACGACACATCATATAATGAACTGTCAACCTCTAGGTCTACTTTCTCTAGTTACCTTATTAGCAGACTAGTTTTACTATTAATTTTCTTTTGTTGTGCTTAGACTTCTAAGACTTGTACTTTGAATTTAGCAATTTGAGCAAATTTGTTTTGAAGTCCCAACTAATTTGTTACCTATGTACTATCATTTTCCATAAACTTTGAATCATAACCACAGATTTAATTTCGTTTTTTTCAGCTAACCTGTCCTCCCCCTCGTTTTTTAAGTAAATAAATACTGCAACTAATTAAATACTAAACTAAAACTATTCTCCCCTAAAATTTTAAAACCGAAAATCTTTTTGAGTTTTTGGATTTTAATAGACAGAAAAATAAAATAAAATAAAAGAAAATAACTAATAAAATAAGAAAATAATTGTCGGACTAAGAACTTTCGTCTTCCTGAATCACATCACTTTTCTTTTTCAAGCCATTAACCTCTAAAAGATATAAAAACCGTGGTTTGTCAAATGATTTTGTGTAGAGGTCGGCGCATTGAAAATCAATATTAATTTTTACAACATCGATTAATTGTTTTTCAAAATAGTCACGTATAAAGTGATATTTAATACCGATGTGTTTTGTTTTAGGGTGTTGGACCGGATTTTTTGTGACAACAATTGTAGCAGAATTATCAACAACAATAAGGGTGTTAGAAAATTTCAAACCGTAGTCGCGCATTTGCTATTGAATCCAAATGATTTGCGAACAACAACTTGCAGCAACAACATATTCAGGTTCACATGTTGACAAAGCAACTGTTGTCTGCTTCTTACACTGCCAGGTGACTAATCGTCTTCCAAAGAACTGACTCCCGCTGATGTTGACTTGTAATTCATCTTGCAACCACCATAGTCCAAGTCACTATACATTGTAAGCTCAAAGTCATCATCATGAGGATACCACAACCCAAGTGTTGTAGTACCCTTCAGATAACAAAAAATCATCTTAACTCCGATGAGATGATTTACTTTTGGTTTTGCCTTAGATCTGGAACAGAGACACGTGGCGTACATGATATCAAGACGCGAGGCCGTGAGGTACATGAGAGATCCGATCATTCTTCAATACATGGTGGCATCAACCAGATCACCATTTTCGTCGGGTTCCACGTCATGGTTCGTGGCAAGTGGAGTTCCAGTGGCTGAAGCATTCTCCATGTCGAATCTATTGAGGATATCTCCTACATATTTGGTCTGATGTAGGAAGATTCCTTTTGGTGTCAGATCGACCTATAATCCAAGAAAGAACTTCATCTCCCCCATGGTACTCATCTCAAACTCTGCTTTCATTACATATTCGAATTCTTTACATAATTTTTCATTTTTAGAACCGAAGATTATGTCCTCCATATAAATCTGTACCAGGAGTAAATCTCCATCCTTTTCCTTGATGAATAACATCCAGTCAATATCTCCTCTGTGAAAACCATGTTTCACAAGATGAGTTGAGAGTTTCTCATACCAGGCTCTAGGGGCTTGATGGAGCCCGTAAAGAGCCTTGTCCAGTTTGTAAACTCTATCTCGATGATACGGATCCTTAAATCCTTCGGGTTTACTGACGTAGACTGTTTCACGGATTTCACCATGAAGGAATGCACTTTTCACATATAATTGATAAACTTTGATCTTCATGTAGGATGCATAGGCTAGAAAGATACGAATAGCTTCCATCCGTGCCACCAGTGCAAACACTTCATTGTATCAATGCCTTCGACTTGTCGAAACCCTTGAACCACAAGCCAAGCCTAGTTTCTAATTATGACCCTTGGTCATCTTTCTTACACTTCAGCACCCTTTAGTGTCTATCACCTAGCACCTTTTGGTCTGTCTATAAGGGTCCATACTCCTAACTTTTTGAACTGTAGGTTCTTCTTGAATGCACTCACCTATGCTCATTGTTTAAGGCTTCACTCACATATTTTGGCTCAAATTGAGACAAAAAATATCGATAGCACCATCGTGAAGATATCTTTTTCCATGACTGAGCCTAATCAGCTGAGTATAGCTGATTTCGTGTCTATACTCCTGATCGAGCATCCCCAATGTTGTTGTCCAAAGGATGATACAAATTAACTCAGATCCGGGAGCGGTGGGACAACTACCTCATATCCAGATTGACAGGATCAGCGATCACAAGTTTGATGTATTTAGAGTTCAAAGCAGCGGAATACGAACAGGAATTAGACAAATTGTAGCAAGTAATCGATACTTGTATGCATTAAGAGCACATACGGTTATAGTGAGAGAATATATATTTCTGATTCGAGGAATGTTTATAGATATAGAATATTTCTAATCAAATCATTCATATCATTCCCGTCATTCACATTATTACAATAGGTTGTCACTCCTTATATAGAGTGCAACAATCACTGCTGTTATCACGGAAAGTGACAACTGGCAGATCTAATACAAAAATAACTAACTCTTAACAAACTACTGAAATGTTCACAACTACTGAGAACATATCAGAGTGTTAAGTACAAAATATAAAACTACTGATTAGAAACTACTGAAACTACAACGACTGAAGAACAAGCTTTCAGTCGTTTTACAAAACTACTGAAACATAAAACTACTGAAACTAGAATATAAAACTACTGATATCACAACTACTGAAGAAGTATTCTTCAGCAGTTGTGACAAACTACTGAAGAAGTATTCTTCAGCAGTTGTGACAAACTACTGAGCTTCAGTACTTGATCTTCAGACTTTAACCTTCAGATGTTTCATCAGCTGATGACTTCAGTAGATATCATCAGCTGATGTCTTCAGTCTTTGTCTTCAGACTTTGTACATCAGTTGTTGATCTTCAGCACTTGTAAACTCTTCAGCTGTTGTACTTCATACTTTGGTCTTTCAGCTTCAGCACTTGTGTCTTCAGCTGTTGTACTTCAGCACTTTAGTTCTTCAGCTGTTGAAGTCTTCAGCACTTGATCTTCAGCTGTTGAAGTCTTCAGCACTTGTCAAACTGCTGATGAGGCTTTCAGCAGTTGTTGTGATACCATGTGGGACTTAGAGGTTTTCTGATCTTGGCTCATTGGTTCTTTTGGTCCAACAAACTCCCCCTGAACCAATGCAGCCAAAACCTCTAATTATTTATTATCCCACTTATTGTTGGCAAAATGTTGGTCTTTTTCCTTCTTGATCAGTAGAGAAGATGACCCATGTAAGCTCCTGGGAAGAAATCTCAGATATTTGTTGGCAGGGTATGAATGGGAACTCTGTTTTGGGAACTGGACACAGAGTTGTTATCCCATTCATGAGATTTACTTCCCCATAATGAGTCTGTATGACTCTCGAACATAGGCCTCAAGGAGAACAACTTGTTCCTCCTGAGAGAGTTCTTCTACTCCTCCTTCGAAGAAGAACTCTGGACCATAGTACTCTGATAAGTACTTCATGGTCCTGCCATTTTTCAGCTCCACCGTAGTTACCTCCCTATATACAAATTCATCAGGATGGTTGCCTTCAAGGAGTAACTGGAGCTCATTCTTCTGGATGTCTTCAAGCTTTTTATATAACAACCCCTTCTTAATCATCTTGTTTTCTAGTAAAGCTTGAGGGGTCTTCTTTGCTTGGTGAGCTTTCTTGAATTCATCAATGATTTCCCAAGGTGAGACTACAATGGCCAACATGATGGTAGAATCTATTGTTTTTTCTACCTGGCCATTGTATCTGTGTGGAATAGTTCTTTTATGGATTCTAGAACTCACCCTGGGGTCTGGCCATACTCTCACTCTCTCCTTCTGATACTGAAAAGTGTGCCTGAGAGTGTACAGCCTTTGAGCATGCCCTTTCATGGCTTGAATAGATGATGACTGAGGAAATTCCTTGTCAACCATCTTCAACAGTTGCTCATCGTGCTGTTTCTGCTGTTCTTCTTCTTCTATCTTGACTCTGACCATTTCCCTTTGAGAGTCAGGTGTGATCATGGGTTGACTTCGGGTTTTGGTAGCTTCAGAACAGCAGAGAGTGGCAGACTATCATCTTCATCCTCCTCTTCTTCTTCTTCTTCCATCCTCAGCACCCTTCTCCTCCTTCTGGGTGCATCACTGGATGATGGTTGGCTTGGTGAAGGAATTGGTTTTGAAGAATGAGGATGTTTGGATTTTGGCTTAGAGATTGGTTGGGAGATTTGAGGGATAGGCTCTGTTTGAGTGGGTGGAAGGGAAGGTTGATCCAGCATCTTTGTAGTTAGTTTCGCCTTTGTGAGTTTAGCCATCTCTAACCTTTTACCAGCCCCAGCCTCATCAAGGGCTTCCACAATAATCCCTTTGTTGAATTGCTCAGACAGACAGATTCTGGTGGCTATAGCCAGAATGCTGTCCCTGGTCCACGCGCGAATCTCCATTAACGATCTTCCTAAGTATTTTGCAATGAAGCGGATCATTATTTCCAATCTCTCTTTTTCAAGAGCATCATACCCTGCCCATCGGGTTTGTATCTCTTGCACTTCCAACCTTCTGATCTCACTATCCATGTGGCTGTGTCAAACCCCTGCCTGAAGAGTTGTTCAATTATTTTATCCATGGATCGGCTGTGTGTAGTGTCAGCTTCTTTTACAGCTCCTCCAAGGATTTGTCTTCAGCAGTATGATCATCAGCACTTTTCTTTCGCTTGTAAGTGAGCAAGGTTGCTTTTCTTTCTCCTCCTCTTGGGCTTGCTTTCTTTTCCTTCTTCTTCCCTCTTCTTTTCTTTCACTGCAGTACTCTCCCCCTTTTTGGTGCATTGGAGGAAGGGGTTTGTACCGCAGAAAGAGTCTTTTGTACAGCAGCATCAATCAAGGGTTGTAAAGTTGAGGAAAGCCTCTCATCAATGGCTTTAGTCACAATATCAGTGATTATGGGTGTGATGAGAGGGAGGGAATTTTGAAGTACAACACCTATTTGCTCAGGAGGGTTCTGTTCCTGAGAAATAGGGCCTGAAGCAGAGGCAGGTGGTTGAGTTTGGAGTGGCTCAGTGTTTGGTGAACCTTCAAGTGAAGGTGCCATCTGTGGGTGGGTAGAGGCAGATGGTCTTTCTCCTTGTGAGAGTTGGTCAAGTAGGTTTTGCAGCCTACTGACTTTCTCTTCAAGGATTGTGTTCTGGGCAAGAACATCGTAGAAAAAGCCCAGGTCATCATCAGCCGAACTGAATCATCTGACCTCCTGCTTAGAGCAGGATTTACATGCACTGGGTGTAGACCAGTTGGTGCATGTGCCCCTTGTGCTTGGTACTGGGGACTTCCAGCCTCAGGACAGTGTCCATCATCAGCTGTTGCCTCTAGTGAGGTCTTAGCAATGTTACCAGCCTCATTCTGATCATGTGCTGAGTCAGAGGAGGTGGCAGCCTCACTAGATATTCTAAGCTCCTTGTCTACACCAGGAGATAGAAGTGGTAAACCCCTGTGCTGTGGGTTCTCAAGTGCACTGTGTTCCTCCCCCTCAATTGTAGAGGTATTCCCAGTAGTAAGTGGTTTCTGGGGAGGGGGTGAGGAGTGCAGTTGAGTCAGCACTTGTGCAACTATTAAAGTTGGGCTGTGAGGGGCGGTTGTTTGGGGTGAAGGGATAGAAGCAGTGTGCACCTGGGGAGGTTGGTGCTTTTCAATGGCAATCTCCTCAAGTGAGGAAGATCCCAGATATGTAGGTACCCCTTGTGTGGTTGCTGCAGGCTCCTGTTGAGAGGAAGCCTGAGCGGCTATGGCTGGAAGAGTCATTGTATCCACTAGGGGGTTTGGACTAGTGGATATATCCTGCGTTTGTGTTGCAGGGGCATCCTCAGGGGACTCAATTCCCTGAGTAGCCGTTTTGGGTTTCTTTTTGGTGGGTTTGGTGGGGACTTTTGATTTGGAGGTGGTGGCTGTGGGTTCCAGCTGCGTGGGTTTTCGCAGCTTGGCAGCCATTTTGAGTGTCTGGTCAGAGTTGTGCCGGGAGTATACTTCCGGCAGAACAGCCGTAGCAGGGACTCCCAAGCCAACAAGTCCCTCAGCATTAAGCTGGTTTGTAATGATGGCCATTATGAACCGTGGATATAGTATCCAACGGTTGGCAGTTAGTTTTTGAGCCATATCCTTGAGCTCCGAAAATATTATTTCTGAAAATTTAGTGGTTGTTGCTCAAGAATAGAATACATTACCTGCTGCCATTTTGTCGACATTTGATCCCAAGACGACGTCTTAGGGGCCAAACATACATTCACCATGTGAAAAATTAGGCGCTCAGCGTCATTAAGTGTTTCTTCATGATAGTGGAGGCACTGAGATCGCCTTGATATCCATGTTGGGCAAAGGATAGATCTGTGGTGCCCTTCGGATATCCAGCAGGAGAACTAGCATCATTCAGATGAAGAATTTGGCGGATTATTGCAGGAGTGATGACTACTTCTTTGTTGTTGACGACCGACTGAGAGATGGTGTGTTGTTCTCCCCAGTGGTAATAGTAACGTTCATCCAAAATTGTTGAAGGGATTCGGCATGTAGTATGGGATTCAGAAGAAATGCCGTATTGTATTGGGACTGAACCATAAGATCGATAGCAGTATCGAACTTAGCCCAGACAGGCGATTTAGTGAGGTAGGCAACACAGTTGTGTCGCGGTTTAATTGCATGGACGCCATTGAGAAGAGAAGTTTTGGAGAGGAACGTTAGGTTTGAAGAAGATGAAGCATTGAAGGATTAGGTCAGGGATATATATAGGGTACGGTAAGAAACGACTGAAGGATGTGGTGTTAGTCATCAGTAGTTTTAACGACCGTTGACATGGTATTATCCTTTCAGACGTTGAAACAGCTGAAGTCGTGGTGTTAGGCATCAGAAGTTAGAAAACTACTGAAGACCGTGGTTTTGACTTCAGATGATTGAAACAACTGAGGACATGGTGTTTGTCATCAGTAGTTATGAAACTACTGAAGACAGTGGTTTTGTCATCAGCTGTTGTAAACAACTGAAGACTTGGTATTAGTCATCAGTAGTTATAAAACTACTGAAGACATGGTTTGCTTCAGTTGTTTAGAATGAAACAGCAGTTGTACAAACGACTGAAGAGAAATTTCTCATCAGCTGTTTTCGTCAATTCTTAGCTTTTCAGCTGTTTCATACTGTCCTCAACACATTCATCAGCCTTTTTGGCTGATTTCAGTTGTTTCATAGGACATCAGTACTTATCTGTTTATACTGATTTCAGTAGTTGTAACTGCATCAGTAGTTTTAACTACATCAGTAGTTTGGAACAGATGAAGTACTTCAGTACTTGAGGCATTTAGCCTTCAGTAGTTATAAAAACTACTGAGGGAAAAGGACTCATCAGTACTTATATGTGACATGGGTACCAATGATCATCAGTACTTATACTGAATCATCAGTAGTTGTCACTTATTCTAGCTGCAGCATACCAAGCCTTAACACCAGGTTTTGGAAAGTTGAACTATCCAAAGGCTTAGTAAAAATGTCTGCAAGCTCATCAGCACTAGGCACAAACTTAGGATCAATCAGACCTTTTTCAAAACAATCCCTTATAAAATGATGTCTGATCTCTATATGTTTGGTCCTAGAGTGCTGGACTGGATTTTTGACAATGCAAAGAGCTGAAGCACTATCCATTAACAATGGAGTCTTAGTCTCTGTAATGCCATAATCCAAAAGTTGGTTTTGAAGCCAGAGTACCTGAGATGTACAACTTGCAGCTGCAATGTACTCTGCTTCAGCAGTTGATGTAGCAACTGAGGTCTGTTTCTTGCTCTGCCAAGAAATCAAGCAGTTGCCTAGGAATTGACATCCACCAGAAGTTGATTTCCTGGTCAACTTACACCCTGCATAGTCACTGTCAGAAAAAGCAACTAATTTACCAGAATGTCCAGTAGAATACCATAAACCTAGAGATGGAGTGCCTTGCAGATATCTAAAGATCCTCTTGACTGCAATCAGATGAGACTCTTTAGGTGCAGCCTGAAATCTAGCACAAACACATGTAGCAAACATAATATCTGGTCTAGAAGCTGTTAAATACATCAAGGACCCAATCATACATCTGTAAAGTGTTTCATCAACCACTTTACCTTTCTGATCTGTATCCAGTTGTGTGGTGCTGCACATGGGGGTAGAACAGGGCTTACAGTTTTGTAAATCAAACTTTTGCAAAAGATCTTTTGTGTATTTGGACTGATGAATGAAAATTCCATCAGCCTTTTGTTTGATTTGCAACCCCAGAAAGAACTGTAATTCTCCCATGGCACTCATTTCAAACTTCTGTTGCATCAACTTTGTAAAGGCATCACACAACTTTGGATCAGAGGATGCAAAAATGATATCATCTACATAATTTGAACAAGTAGATTATGCTGCCCAGCTTTCTTAATGAATAAAGTCTTATCTATGGAGCCTCTAGTGAAATTATTTTCCAGAAGAAAGTTTGATAATGTCTCATACCAGGCTCTGGGAGCTTGTTTTAACCCATAAAGAGCCTTATCAAGCTTATACACCCAATTAGGATGTTTATTGTCCTCAAAGCCTGGAGGTTGACATACATAAACCTCTTCTTTAATTTTTCCATACAAAATGCACTTTTGACATCCATTTGAAAAACTTTAAGGTTTTGATAAGCAGCATAAGCTAAAAACAATCGAATTGCTTCCAGTCTGGCTACAGGGGCAAAGGTTTCATCATAATCAATACCTTCTTCTTGTGCAAACCCCTGAACAACCAGTCTGGCCTTGTTCTTAACAATAAGCCCATTTTCATCAGTTTTGTTCCTAAACACCCATTTAGTGCCTATTGCACACTTACCTGGAGGTAGAGGAACCAGTTCCCACACTTGCTGTTTCTTGAACTGAAGAAGCTCAAGCTGCATGGCATCAACCCATCCATTGTCCTTTAAAGCAATGTGATAATTCTTTGGCTCTTGCTGACTGATGAAGAGAGCATAGAAGCAGAAATTTGACAATTGACTTCTTGTTGATACTCCAGCAGTGATATCACCAATGATTTGAGACATAGGGTGATTCTTCAGATCTTGATACACAATGAGATCTGTGCAAGTGTTTGTAGCAGGCTCAGCAGTAACAGATGGTGATGGTGAATCATTTCCTTGAAACCAATCAGTGGATGGTAATTCAAAGGAAGTTGAATTCGAAGAGATCTCATCAGCATTTGTTGTGGATGGTGCTACTGGAGCTACAGGAACATCAGGTCTAGCTGAATCAGGCAGCTGATCACTAAACCTGAAGAGGTGAGTACTGCAATCATCATCATCATCAGCAGTACCACCAGGTGGTGAACTGTTGACAGGAGCAACAGCAGGAGTTTGATAAGGAACATATTGCAGTATGTCCAAATCAAATAACTCCACAGGCTTTGTGGAATCTTGTCCTTTGGAGATTCATTGAACTTAACATGTAGAGTTTCTTCAACCATCTTTGTTCTGCAGTTGAAGACTCTGTATGCCTTGCAAGTAGATGAATAACCACAAAATACCCTGCATCCACCTTAGGATCAAATTTATGGAGTTGATCCTTTGTGTTGAGAATAAAACAGGGACACCCAAATGCTTTGAAAAATGAAATCAGAGGAGCCAAATGATGGAGAACTTCATATGGAGTCTTCATCAACCTCTGATTTACTAAAACTCTATTTTGCACATAGCAAGCTGTGTTGACAGCTTCAGCCCAAAAGGTCAGTGGCAAACCAGAGTCAGCCAGCATGGACCTTGCAGCTTCAATGAGGGTCTGTTCTTTCTCTCCACTACTCCATTTTGTTCTGGAGTCCTTGGAATGCTAAACTGCCTTTTGATTCCCTTTGAAAGATAGAAGTCATCAAGTGTATGATTTCTGAACTCAGTTCCATTGTCACTCCTAATACACTTGACTGGAAGGGAATACTGCTTCTCAATATACAGCACAAAGTGAATAATCTTCTGAGCAGCCTCATCCTTTGAATGTAGAAAGAAAGTCCATACAAATCTGGAGTAATCATCCACAATTACCAGACAGTATTTCTTCTTTGCCATGCTCATTACTCTCACAGGACCAAATAGATCCATATGCAGTAATTGCAAGCAGGCAGTGGACTTAGGCACTTCAATAGGAGGGAATGAGACTTTGTGCTGTTTTCCTTTTAAACAAGCAGTGCAGGTTTCATCACAGTGGAACTCCTTTATTGGTAAGCCTCTGACTAAACTATTGTGGGTAAGCTGATTCATGTTTTTGAGATTAACATGACCAAGCCTTCTGTGCCACAGTTTAGATTCTTGAGAAGAGCTTTGGAAAATAGGCAAGGATTGCCTTTGAGATCTATTTTCTTGGAAAGATCTAAGGCATACACTCTTCCTGTCCTGTTGGCTCTCAGGAGAGTGTGATCATCCAACACCTTGTCAATCAAGTGCAAAACTTTGGATGACAGAATCCTACAGTTTTGACTGGTGAAAAGAGCAACATGGCCTTTATCACACATTTGACTGACACTCAAGAGATTGTACTTGAGATTTTCCACATGATTAACATCATCAAATTTGATTTCTCCATTGGAGACAAAACCCTTACCAATGATGTACCCCTAGCATCATTGCCAAAAGAAACAAATCCCTTCTTTCCTTGAGAGTAGTCATGAAGAAGAGAGCTATTCCCAGTCATGTGCATAGATCCCCCACTGTCTACATACCAGATGCTACTTTGGCATGTTGAAGAACCCTGCAAAAATAAACAATCAGTTAGTTTTAGAGACCCAAACCTTTTTGGTTTTGGGCCTGGTCTCATCAATAGATGGTAAACTAACAGTTTTATTTGAAACAACAGTCTGAGAGGAAGAAGATGGTGTAGAAGAGGAGTCCTTTGGCTTGGACCTCCTTTTCTGTGGTTTCAACATAGGAGCATCTAGTTGGTTAACTCTACCCAACAGATGTTGAACCATCATAACCAGCTGTGTCTGATTTTGTGATAAAGCTTTCAGCTCATAGACACATTGCCAGTGGAGTTTGACAAGTTCCTATGTTGCACCTTCTTCTTCTGAGCACTCTCAGCTGTCACCTGTTTAACCCCTTCCTTTTTGGATTTCTTTGAGGACTTCAGGGTTACAGGATTTGATGTTGCTGATACAAATGTGGTCTCAAACTCAGTCTTCATTTTTACCATTTTCTCTTTAATTTCTTCTTTTTGTTTGAGTTTGGAACCTCTTTTGTACCAACAATCATCTGTAAGATGATTGAACAAACCACATACTTCACATGTTTCTCTTCTTCATCTTAGGTTGATCATCAACTAAAGAGGGTGAAGCAACTGAAGACTTGTTCTTCAATGCTTTGGAAGCATTGTTTGCTTTCTTGACTGCCTCTTTAGTAGTCTTCAAACTCTTTCTACTGGCAGTTTTCTTCTCTTCAGTACTGACAGCAGTTGAAGTTTGAACTTCAGGTGTTAAATCCTGCTCTCTAGTCCTTTCAGGACCTTCAGAATTAACTCCTGAGTTGATCAACTCATTAATCATGTGAGTGTCAGCATTTGAACCATCAACATCAGCTGATAGGTTCAAAGAGGGCTTGATGCTGACTGCTACTTCTGATTGTGCTGTATCAGAAGGTAGATCACATGATGTGATGGATTGGTTATCACTCTCACCATCAGATTCTACTTCTGCTCTTGGAGTAAAATCTGTAGGTGGAGCAGTGTGATTGTAACCAATTCCAAACTTCACATTTGAAGCAGATTGCTTACTAAGAAGCATTTCAAAACCTTTGCATGATTGTACCCATCTATCACACTCTACCTGGGTAACTGCAAGGGTTTCTTTGAGATCTTTGTACTTCTCTAGAAGTACCTCTTCTCTAGCCTTATCATCAATTATTTGGCAATTCAGTTTATAAATCTCATCATTTTTATCTTTAAGCACAGACTCAAACTCAGCTTTGTTTTTGGAAATTATTTGTTCTAGCTCAATGTTCTTATTAATTAAGCTACATTTGCTTCTCTAATGGAAGCAAATGCTGCTATGCATGGTTCAGAACATAATTTGGCTTTTGCCTCAGAGGATACCTGTGATACCTGAGGTGTAGAGGCATTAGAAAATGAAGTATCAGCAGACTCCAAAGCCATAAGAGCTAGATTCCCAAAAGGACTGTCACCACCATGTTGACCAGCACCTGAGAACAGTTGGTCATGACCAGACATGTCATCTGGTAAACTGCTCCAGTCAACAACTCCTGGGGTGAAGAAGCTGTGTTGTTGAGGTTGAGTTTGTTGATGAGATTGGGATGGCTGAGGTTCTGGTAGTGCATGAGGTTGTGGTGCCATAGGAACTTGAACTTGATTTGACTGTGGCATGTAATAACAAGGGTAAGATATGGCATTTGACCCTGAGGAACAAAATATGCCGGAGATTGTTGTTGAGGATGATGACTAGAAGTGACAGGATGTTGCCCTCTGTGTTGTTGACTATTGCCAGGAAAAGTCACAAAGGGTGCAGTGGAGTTAGATCCAGTTGATCTACACTCTCTTGCAAAGTGTCCAAGCCTTTGGCATTTGTGACACCTCAACTTGCTCTTGTCAAAACCAACTTTGGTTTTGCCAGAGAGTCCTGGGAATTTTCTTCCAGTTCTTTTATAGAACTTCTGAGATCTGATATTTATCAGGGCCATTGGCTCAAAATATCCATCTCTTCTAAGTCGTCATCAGCAATCCCCTTGAGATCATCCATAATGAAGCATAATTGTCATTATTACACCCAGTAAACTGACCATCAACTCACAAATGCAGAATCAGAAGTGCTTGAAGAGAAATTAATATGCTCATCATACTGGCATTCAGATGAAGCATATTCTGACTCATGACCAACCAAGGCAGTGTTGCCTGGTACAAAGTCTTCAGTGAGCTTTCCAGATGAAGACAGCTTTCTCTTCTGTTCTATCTCTCTCTCAAACGTGAGCAGTTTCCCATGGAGTTGGGTGAGAGATAGTTTGTCCAAACTTGCACTGGAGCGTAGGACAATAGTATATGTGTCCCATCTCTCAGGCAGTGATCTGAGAAATCTGTTATTCATCTGAATATTTGTGTACTCAAGTTTGACCATTTTTAGTTCAGAGATCAAACAGAGAACCGCTCATATTGTTGAGTCAGTGTCTCACCCTTTCTATGAGAGAATGTCTTATTGTTGGCAAGAATTTCTCTATTATTTGCCAAGACCTCATCTGTTCCTCCAAATTGTTCTTTCAAGGCATTCCAGAGGTCATGGGCAGTTTCATGATGCATTAGCCCAGAATAGATTTCATTTGGCAGTGCCATGGCCAGAATTCCATGGGCTTTTGCATCAATTTCAAGCAACTTCTTATCCTCATCTGAGTATTGCTCCCTCCTCTTCGGAACCATTTGATTGGTTTCCGGGTTATTCACCATAGGCTTGTGTGGACCATGTACCACTGATGTCCAACAACCTGCGCTGTTAACAGACAGGTGATGGAGCATTCGTCTTTGCCATATGTTATACTCATTCCTAACCAGCATTGGTGGCTTGGTTGAGGAACCAGTATTGTGAGGATCATTGGAGGGAGTAGTCATTTTCAGTTCAAAAACAATTTAATTCAAGCTTTTAAAAGTTTTACACAACCACAACACACTCAATGAAAACCAAGAAAAGATCTCAGGATGAATGACCAGAAATACAGAAAATTCAATCTCTATAACCGTTTCTTGCAAAAACAAAGGCTAATTCAATCAAACTTAGATCTTGAATAGCAGTTTCAATGATCAATTATTAGATCGATCAATGATTAACTGCTCTGATACCATTTGACAGGATCAGCGATCACAAGTTTGATGTATTAGAGTTCAAAGCAGCGGAATACGAACAGGAATTAGACAAATTGTAGCAAGTAATCGATACTTGTATGCATTAAGAGCACATACGGTTATAGTGAGAGAATATATATTTCTGATTCAAGGAATGTTTATAGATATAGAATATTTCTAATCAAATCATTCATATCATTCCGTCATCACATTATTACAATAGTGTTCACTCCTTATATAGAGTGCAACAATCACTGCTGTTATCACGGAAAGTGACAACTGGCAGATCTAATACAAAAATAACTAACTCTTAACAAACTACTGAAATGTTCACAACTACTGAGAACATATCAGAGTGTTAAGTACAGAATAAAAATACTGATTAGAAACTACTGAAACTACAACGACTTAAGAACAAGCTCTTCAGTCGTTTTACAAAACTACTGAAACTAAAACTACTGAAACTAAATAAAACTACTGATATCACAACTACTGAAGAAGTACTCTTCAGCAGTTGTGACAAACTACTGACGCTTCAGTACTTGATCTTCAGACTTTGACCTTCAGATGTTTCATCAGCTGATGACTTCAGTAGATATCATCAGCTGATGTCTTCAGTCTTTGTCTTCAGACTTTGTACATCAGTTGTTGATCTTCAGCACTTGTAAACTCTTCAGCTGTTGTACTTCAGTACTTTGGTCTTTCAGCTTCAGCACTTGTGTTCTTCAGCTGTTGTACTTTAGCACTTTAGTTCTTTAGCTGTTGAGTCTTCAGCACTTGATCTTCAGCTGTTGAAGTCTTCAGCACTTGTCAAACTGCTGATGAGCTTTCAGCAGTTGTTGTGATACCATGTGGGACTTAGAGGTTTTCTGATCTTGGCTCATTGGTTCTTTTGGTCCAACACAGATTGTGAAACCCTGGTTCAGTATCTATAGCTATTGGAGTATGAGGTTCGAAAGTGTTAGATGCATCAGGATTTGATGCTTGTGTACTTTCATTAGTGGGAACTTGTTCCTCCTATCCCATGTCAGTCTCACTGCTTCATCATCAGAGGAAGAATCACGTACTTCAAGCTTTCCCTTGAAGGGCTAGAAGTATCATCTAATGGAGCCGTTGATGTTAAGTCTGGTAGTGGAGTGTTCAGAACATCGCACATCATCGTAGCAGACAACTCATCATCAGTATGAGAAGGTCGTAGATTGAAGGATTTAAAAAATCCATCATAGTCAAGGAAGAAAAAGGGTCCTTTTCCAGCATGGGGGTGGTGTATCTTTGAACATCAACATTACATCATACTTCTAGCTAACCCATTGAGTTGTTATAAACTCTCTTGTCTGGTATATTGTATCCGAGGAAGATGCCTTCTTCTGCCTTCTCACTAAACTTACCAGTGTGAGTTTTCTTCAGCAACATGCACGGTGCGCGAAACGGTTTCTAGATACTCTAGGTTGGGTTTACGTCGCTGGAGCAGTTCATAACATTTTTCCCATGTCGTTTGACCACTAAGACTCGATTGAGCGTGTAACAAGCATTAGCCACTGCCTCATTCTACAATTGAATAGGTAGTGTAGAGTCGGCTAGCATTGTCTTGGCTGTCTCTATCAAGCTCTTATTTTTCCTTTTAGCAACCCCATTCATCTGTGGAGTGTAGGCAAAAGTAAATTGATGTACAATTCCTTTTTCTCTACAGTATGCCTCCATCCACTAATTCTTGAACTTTGTGCCGTTGTGTGATCGAATCTGCCTTACTTTCATCTAGTAGAGTGATTCCAAAGTAGTTACTAGATGTTTGAATGATTCAAAAGTTTCTGATTTGGCTTTCAGAAACATCACCCAAGAGAATCTTGAGTAATCATCCGTCACTACAAAGCAGTACAGATCTCCAGCAATGCTCTTTGTGCTGGCAGGGCCAAACAGATCCATATGTAGAAGCTCGAGAGGAATATCAATAGAATTCACTTTCTTTGCCTTGTGAGACTTCTTGGTCTGTTTCCCTTTCTTAGATGCTACATAAAAGTCCAAAAGCTGGAAGTTCTTGACAGTTACTCTATTCACTAAATCATTCTGTACCAAATGATTCATCTTCCTTGGATTAATGTGTCCTATTCTTCTATGCCATGTGATTGAATCCCTCTCAGTTGCCTTTCACAAGAAGCATTGAACAATGTGATCAGTTGGGGAGGCTTTTGATAGATCCAAAACATACAAGTCGTTATATCTTGAAGCTGACATAAGAACTTATCCTCCTCAATCACATAATCCTTCTTCAACATGTAGCACTTCTTGTTGTCAAACACAACTTGAATCCTTTATCACAATCTAGCAGACTGAAATAAGTTGTTCTATAGTTGTTGAATGTAGTTGACCTTGTAAAACTTTACTTTCTCGTTCCCCACTTCGCCCTGAGTGGTGATAGCCTCCTTTATTTCCAGCAAATAACACATGTCCCACTTTAATTTGGTTGACATTGAAAAGGATAGATGAATTCCTTGTCATGTGTCTGGACGCCCTACTGTTAATAATCCAGGTATTAGTGATAGCATTGTAGCGGACACCCTGCACATTCAAAGAAACTTATTAGTTCAGATTTGGGACCCAAGCCTTAACTGCTTGGGTGTCCCAGAGGAATCGCACATCATAAATTCAACCCACTGTCCTTTAGAGGATGAGGGCACATCCTTCTTCTTCTTGTCCTCACTATCAGAGACATTACATGATTTTTCTTTCCATGGACTAGTTTTGTGTAAGGCCTGTTTGTGGTAAGCAGACGACTGGCTTACGATTAGAACTTTAAGTTCACTAAAACTCTTAGGTGGAGTATTAGATCTCATTTTTGAAAGACTTGTTTTTGCATCACAAAGTTCAATTTTCTTTTTGGGCGTTTGATAATAAGGATAATTAGGAGAGATATGTCCTTGTTTTCCACAACTGTAGTATGATCTCCATTCTACAGATTGAAGAAAACTTTTATGTGGTGTTGAGTTTGGTAATGGTGTGAGATGTGTCTAGTTGGGTTTTTTCATTTCTCTTTTAGATGTTTCAGATTCTTTAACAAAATTAATTGTTTTGACGTTTTGAACATCTTTAACATTCATTTTATTTGGACTTTGATGATTAACACGTTTATGGTTAACTGGTTTAGTCATTTTGGGTTCTAAAATAGACATTTGTGAACCTGAACCTAAATTAACCCTTTTAAATTTATCAGCCAAATTCTCAACAGGCATTTTTCCTTTTGATTTCAAAGTAGAATCCTTCTGTTTAGTGACAGGTTTCACCTGTTTACTCGAGGAATCGGGATCACTAACAAGGAGTGGACACCACATGATCCTTTACTGGGTTGTTATTGATAGGTCTACATTTAGTATTCAAAAGGATCTCATGTGGTGGCGGTACTACCTTATAACCCAACCTTCCCCGTTATTTCGTTCTTTCACAAAGTTTTGAACTATGTGAGAAGAACTTGCCAAGATGTGTAGTTTTTGTTTTAAAGAATCAACCTCGACATCCAAAACCAATGAAATATTAAACATTAAGCACAACACATATTGTATTTCATTTAGTACCCATACATTTACATATGTGTAAGACAATACAAAGATATTACATTAAGCTCAGAAACTAGGGACACACGTATCTACAAACTCCCCCATGGACTAGTTTCATCTAATGTCTTACATCCTTCATAAGTTCTTCAAATTCTTGTACTTCTCTTCTCTAGTGACTCCGGTGTGTATCTTAAAAGCAAAACAGTGTCTTATAACGTTATGAAATTGTAGAGCTTGTACAATCTTGAGAGTCATAGAATAATGGCCACTTGTACAATGTATAAACATCATCTGCAGACAAGTTTGTAAGCCACATTGGGTCAAACACCCTGATGGTTTCCATTACACCATTTTTATTCAAAACTATGACTGCCTCTCCTGTCCTCCAATCATAGTACCACCATTTGAAGTGTGGAGTGAAGTCCTGTGGCTTTCCCGTAGAGATATCTTTGACAATGTGCGCGGAGGACTCCACTTCAGCACTATTTTGGGTTTTCTAGTTATGGGATCAACCTCAGACCATTTGAGATACCTCATTGGCTGTTGAGGTTTGAAGTTGAACCATTTGGTGTGGTACTCTCTTCTAAGAGCAGTCTCAAACCAGCCTGACATTTTCCGTGGGTCAGCATATAGCAATTTTAACTTTGCTAACTGGTTTAGCTCAAATCCAGGAAGAGTCTTCAGGTCATGTGGGAACCTGAAGAACTCAATCCCTTTCTCACGTTTAAGTGCATAAACATTGAGATCTTCAAAATACGCCCATGCTATGATTCTGCCCGACACCTTTTGACGTTTGTTCACTTTGTACAGCTTGGTGTAGGCAGTTGACGTTGAAGCACTACGTTGGGCTCGTATGTCTTCAAAGCATGCAACCCACTCAGCCTTTCTGATATTAACTTCAGCTTCTGAGGCTTGGGTGGTGTCTTCCTTCTTGTCTGACTCTTCTTCCATTCTATCCAGAGTCTCAAAAGTTTCACTGACAAGTTTGTCGCCCAGATTGGGAACGATATTACCCTTAATGTCAGTGTACTCTGGATAGTGTTGGTCTGTGACATCTCTATCTCGATCTCATCACATCGTTGAGCTCGTCGTCACTTTCCACTTGCACTGTTGGAGCATCTTTCACGATCTCATCTGGATTGAGTTAGAATATTTCAGCAAGTTGCTCGTCTGTGAGATCATGAATTATCTCTCCTTCTTTAGGAGTGTAATTCACTGATCTCCTTACTATACCCTGCAGATCAAGAATCATCATGAGCTGAGTCTTGATCTGTTGGAGGGGAGCAACATCATATTCATCTCTCTGGTAGTTTGGATCTGCTTGATTTAGTTACATGTAACACATCACCATTAGTCAATAATCAAAGCAGTAAACATCAACATTAAATATAAACATTCATTACATTAATTTGATACAAGATTCAAATACATATGATTTAAATAACATAAACAACTAAGTATTACTCTTGTCTTGTATCATGTGCTCCTCTGCTGATGGGGCTGAAGTGGAGGCACCTTGGTCTTGAGCTCTTTTTGCCTCCTTTCACTTGCAGATGTGGCACCCGCAGCAGAAGTATCATCATCATCATCACATCATCACCAACATCAGTATCATCTCCTTGCTCATTACCATCATCATCATCATCATCATCTCATCATCATCATCACTGTCATCATCATCACCATCATCTCCATCTCCCTCTTTGATCTTTAGTGGTTCCTCTTTAGATCCTTTGAGCCTCAACATGATGTCTTGTTGGTAGTCTCCAACTCCTCTATCCTTTTGGCTGATTGGACATGTTGGTCCTGGAGTTGGGACATCTCTGAGCTCTGTGCAGCAATCTACTATGCCTGCTACTCAATCAACTGAGCCTGCTAAGATATCTGCTGAGATTGTGCAGCAGTAAGATCTACTAGCTGACGACTCTGGGCAGTCTTCTCATCATTGACTAAGAATAGCTTCAGCACCATATGGTTAAGTGCTGAGAGCTGTTCCTCTACCCCACTCAGAGGTAGAGAGGATCCAGATAGGAAAGATGTGTAAGATGATGGTCCTGCTGGATGGCTAGTGGTAGTGGTGATGGCAGTGGTGAAGATTGGGGGTGGTATAGATGAAGGTGGTGATAGATGAGTGAAGATTAGGGGTGGTATAGATGAAGGTGGTGATGGATGAGTGAAGATTGGGGGTGGTATAGATGATGGTGGTGGTGGAGCGAGTGTGGTAGTAGCGGTAGTAGGTGGAGTGATGGTAGTGGGTGGAGTGGTAGAAGTGGAGGTCGTAGTGGTGGTGGTGATGAATGTCATCCTCCTCTTCTTCTTCTTCAACCCGTGGGGCTAAGCCATCCTTTTGTTCCTCTAGCCCTTCGAGGTGGATGCTCCCCTTGGAACGCTGCTGGACTGATCTGGAGCATAAGTAGGATCACTATCAACATCCCTAGTCTCGCCAGGGCGTCCTCCAACCTCCCGAATACCTCGGTCGGTGGCAACCACCCGGCTCCCTACAGTCCGAGTCAGGGGCTCCCCATCTGTCTCATCATCCTCATCAAGACGAAAGTCCTGATGGAACCCTACAGCCTTTGCTCCACCTTGGGTGGATGCTAGGGATGTTATATCAGCAGTGGGGGCCCTTGGTTAAGTGGGCCTGCATCTCCACCATCACCGCCGTCGTCATCGTCGGAGTCATCTTTAGGTAGCTCTAGCTGCTCGACATCCGAATCACTGTCTACGTGAAACCTTCATACGACCCAGGGTCGTATCATCCATAATCTCCAATGACACAGCGTTGTGGCTCTCCTTAGGCAATATGGGCAGCTTCTCATCAAAGATCATGTGTAGAAACCATGGGTACATGCAGAAACCCTCTTTGCCCTTCGCCTCCAAGTTCTCTATGAGGTAGGAGAAGATCATGCTAGAAAAACTGAAGGGGTGGTTCAGAACCAGTGCCACATAGGCATTTTGAATTTGGTCTGATAGGTCATCAAACCCACCCATTCTTGACGCCAGGAACTTGAGGATGACATGTGCCAAGTACTTGTACTGGGGCATAGGTTTCTCTTGTTGAGCACCCCTTCATTGATATCCCCAACGTACTTCATCCTCATGAAGCACCCTCTCACCGTCAGTGGGTGAAGTCTGGTGGGGTGGTCTGCATCATCACCCAAACCCAGTACTCTCCTGATATCCTCAGTTGTAACCTCAATATCCAACCTAAAAATGGAGCTCTTTATGCTGTACGGCTCACGAGAGTGGTCAACCGATGCTCCCTCCTAGAAGGTCTGTTGAATCGACCTGTAGGGAGTGCATGGTGTAGAGATCGCCTTGTGGATCCTGGATCGCTTGAGGAAAGCGATGATCCCTGCAAACTCAGCACAATTCCGAGTTGTGGAGTCTAAGTGAGCACAAATGTTGTGCTTGGGGTTGATGGACCATCTGTCCGCCATCACTCTGTAACACAAAACACATAAACATTAGCTAACCACATGACACAAATCAGTTCTAGTTAACATGGTTGAATTCATTCTGGTTCATTCATGCGATTGAACCATACGACTTTGTTCAGTCGGTTGACTTGGCATGCGACTGGATACAGTCAGGTGATTTGGTATTGGACTGAATTCAATTAGTTGACTGAACCTGCAATTGGTTCGGTCAGCCGACTGAGCTCATTCGTATGATCCATTCGGCCGATTGAGCCATTCGATCAGCTCAATCGTGTGATTGGAGTTCATCCTGGTGTCCAGTCGAATGACCCACTGTTCGGTCGACTGAGATTAGAATTTTAACCAATTCTTGAAATTAGATGTCGTGTAATGGTTCTGTAGACTTGCATTCACTTAACTAATAACCTAATAACTTTAATTTCAACATTTTACTCAGTTTAGTTAGGTTATTTGTCCAGTAAACGGTTCGGTTCTTGTGTGGGTCGACATTCTAAAATTAGGGCACCGATCCATCAGATTTCAGTGAGATATCATCACATTGTACCTGTATAACAATCCATAATCGTCAGAATATCAACAGAAGTCAGAAATTTTGGTCTAAAGAAATTTGGGCAGAGTAACGGTAGTCTGTGCGATATGAGGGCGATTAGGGGTGATGAGTCGAATGCGATCGACTGTGGCCTTATTTATACTGAATCTGAGTTCAATCGGCCGACTGGACCCATTTTCTTGGTTCATTCGGGCGAATGGACCTTAGTCGTGCGATTGGCTCAGTCGATCACATTCAGTCGGTCGACTGGACTTCAGTCGGGCGACTGACTCATTCGCACACTTCCATTCGGTCGAATGGCTCATTCTGATAAGCCATTCAGTTGAAAGGTTCATACTCATGTGCCATTCGGCTGTTTAGTGCATGAGTATGGTCCATTCGTACGGTTGGTCCATACTCATGGTCCAGTCGTGCATTGGATCATACTCATGATTTGACTTTATGTCCATTTCTCACTTAAGCCTTTTAACTTTTGATTAAACTTTATGAGCATTTGTCACTTAACCCTATTTTTTTAACTTTTGATTTAACTTTATGACCATTTGATCATCTCAGACATGATTATTTTAACTTGAAAAACCTTTGACCACCTCAGACGTGGTCCTTTTAAGCAATTTGTCACCTCAGATGTGACTGATTTTACCTTTGAAAACACGTGTGGTCACCTCAGACGTGACCCTTTTAGATGATTAAATTCCCTAATGAATTCCATGGCATAGTCCGATATCAAACAAACTGAAATTGACTAAAATAAAATAAAAGACTTAAACTGAATACAAAACTAAGCTTGTTTTTGACTTTTTGTGTGAGGTGTAAATTCTAAGATAGAAATCTAATGGATTCGGTTCCAGAATAGGCATCTTCAATTAATTTTGTCCATAACTGGACCAATTCAATTTGGAATCATACAGGCAAGTCAAATAATTTGAGACATGTTTATCAACACCTTTTGATGCTCAATTCTTGTTTTTCATCTAGAGTCGTTAGCAAGTTTAGGAAATGATACTAGTACTATTAGATCCCCACATTGATTTGGACTTTCAAGCATTATAGGCACGATGATTGTCAGTGTCATCTTAAATCCATATACAGAATTTTTGACACAAATTGGTGATAGTTTAGGGTTTGATTATTTCAACAAGCATTTATGGTTTCCACGCTTATATGGTAATCAACCTTCCTCAGGAGATTTTTGAGCGGTCTCAGGGTAGTTTTCAAGAAGAAACTATTCTTAGAACTTTCAGAGAGAAGCCAAGCCTCAGTTCAGTGCCACCGCATAGCAGAGAGGCGGCAAACAACAATGAAGTCTAGAATATATATAGGTTATGCTTATCCTCAGGTCAGTGCCACCGCACAACAGAGAGGCACATAACCTATCTTCTTGTTTGAGCATTTTTAATCTTTTTGCACAGATCTCACCAACAACAGAAGTTATTAGTTTGATTGCTTTTGCTCATATTTTGGTCTTACGCTCACATTTGTGGCGTTTATTCTACTCGTCACCGAATTTGTTGATTGTGTTAACCAGGGATAAGATGTTAACCCACATCTTGTTGAACAACTTAGTTTGTTCTTAAGATCACCAATAAGGTCTAATCGTCTATTGTGTTGAATCTACCGACATATCATCTGTGGTCTAACAACCTCTAGGTCTACTTTCTTTGTGTTACCTTAGTAGTAGCTAGTCTTACTATCATTTTTCCATTTATATTGCTAAGACTACACAGACTTATACTTTGAACTTCGCATCTTATTTTATTTAGAATTTTAAAGTCCCAAATGGTTTGTACCTGTGTACTATCATTTTCCAAGGTCATTGAATCGGTATCACAGATACGATCTACTTTCTATCAGCTCGCCTCTCCTTCTCCCTCGTTTTTTTGTTAATGTTACTAACTGACCTATTCTCCCCCTAAAATTCTAAAACCGTAACTGATTTACACTTTTTAGGATTTTAATAGGTAACTACTTAAAGTTAAACAAAGAAATAAAGAAAAGAAAAATTAAAAATGGACAATAAGCATCAGACTACACATGATCATCATTAGGAATTACATCACTTTTCATTTTAACGCCGTTGACCTCTAACAGATATAAAAAACATGGTTTGTCAAAAGCCTTTGTATAGAGGTCAGCGCGTTGAAAATTAGTATTTATTTTAATTAAATCGATTAAGTTCTTTTCAAAGCAATCACGTATAAAGTGATATTTTATGCTGATGTGTTTGGTCTTAGGATGTTGGACCAGATTTTTAGTTACTGCAATCGTAGCAAAGTTAGTAACAAAAATAGGAGTAGAAGAGAATTTCAAACCGTAGTCTCGCATTTGCTATTGAAACCATATGATTTATGAACAGCAACTTGCAACAGCAACGTATTCAGCTTCACAGGTTGCAAAGCAACCAAGGTCTGCTTCTAACACTGCCATGTCACTAATCTCCTCCCAAAGAATTGACATCCCGTTGATGTAGACTTGTAGTTCATCTTGCAGCCACCATAATCCGAGTCACTATACGCTGTCAGCTCGAAGTCATCGTCATGAGGATACCACAACCCAAGTGTTGGAGTACCCTTCAGATAACGAAAGGTCCTTTTGACCCCAATCAGATGATTAAATTTTGGCTTTGCCTAATATCTTAACATAAACATGTCGCGTACATGATATCAGGTCTTGAGGCAGTGAGGTACATGAGAGATCCAATCATTCCTCGGTACATGGTGGCATCAACAAGATCACCATTCTCGTCGGGTGCTACATCATGGTTTGTAGCAAGTGGAGTCCCAACTGCGAAAGCATTCTCCATGTCAAACCGACTAAGGATATCTCCTACATACTTGGTCTGATGTAGGAAAATCCCTTTTGGTGTCTGATCAACCTGTAACCCGAGAAAGAATTTCATCTCTCCCATGGCACCCATCTCAAACTCAGCCTTCATTACTGCTTCAAACTCTTTACATAGATCTTCGTTCTTTGAACGAAGATTATGTCATCGACATAGATTTGGACAAGCAGTAAATTTCCATCCTTTTCTATTATGAACAGTGTACAATCAATGACTCCTCTGCAAAAATCGTGTTTCACGAGGTGAGTCGAGAGTTTCTCATACCAGGCTCTAGGAGCTTGATGAAGCCCATATAGAGCCTTGTCGAGTTTGTAAACTCTATCCTGATGATATAGATCCTCAAATCCCTCGGGCTGACTTACATACACTGTTTCTCTGATTTCACCATGAAGGAATGCACTCTTAACATCAAGTTGATAAACTTTAATCTTCATGTACGATGCATAGGCAAGGAAGATACAGATTGCTTCCATTCTTGCCACGGGTGCAAACACTTCATTGTAGTCAATTCTCTCGACTTGTCAAAATCCTTGGACAACAAGTCAGCCTTGTTTCTGGTGATCATGCCTTGATCATCTTTCTTGCATTTCAAGACCCATTTTGTGCCAATGACCTTAGCAGCTTTAGGTCTATCCACCAGAGTCCATACACCTAACTTCTTGAACTGAAGAAGTTCTTCTTGCATAGCACTCACCCATGCCTCATCATTCAGGGCTTCGCTCACATACTTTGGCTCAAACTGAGACACAAAGCAACGATATGCACCATCGTGAAGGTATCCCTTTTCCATCATCGAGGCATAATCAGCTGAGTACAGTTGATTTCTGGTCTAAACTCCTGACCTCACATCCCTAATGACATTATCCGAAGGATGATAGACATTTAGGCATGATCCAGGAGTGGTTGGAACAACTACCTCAGAATCAAGATTATGAACATTTGGTTCAGTATATGTGCAGTAGGAGTTTGAGGTTCTGAAGACTCAGAGGCATCAATGCCAAATGCTTGTGGACTTGCTGTAGGAGGAACCTGTTGCTCCTGGTTGTTCTGATCAGTGTCCACAGCTTCTTCATCTGAGGAAGAGTCACTATCTTCAAGTGCTCCCCCTGAGTTGGTAGATGAATCACCTTGAACGTTGGATGATGTAAATTCCTGAGGTGGTGTGTTTAGAACATCATACATCATCTTTGTTGCTAATTCATCATCAGAAGGGGAGAGTGGTATGTTGAAGGACTTGAAGAATCCATCATAGTCGAAAAAGAAGGAGGGTCCTTTTCCAGCAGGTGGTGTGGTGTATCTCTAACATCATCCACACTTCTACTTGACCCGTAGAGTTGTTGTAAACCCTCTTGTTTGGTATGTTGTATCCTAGAAATATGCCTTCATCAGCCTTCTCCCTGAATTTGCCTCCTGAGTTTTCTTTAGTAGGGTGCACGGGGCGCCAAATGGCTCGAGATACTCTAGATTTGGTTTACGTCGTTGGAGTAACTCGTAACATGTCTTGCCATGGTGTTTAACTATCAGAACTCGATTCAACGTGCAACATGCGTTTGCAACTGCCTCGTTTTAGAATTGGATAGGCAGCTTCGAGTCTGCTAGCATTGTCCATGCCGTCTCTATCAAGCTGCGATTCTTTCTTTCAGCAACACCATTCATTTGAGGAGTATAGGCAGAGGTGAACTGATGCACAATTACCTTTTCTTGCAGTAAGCCTCCATCCATTGATTCTTGAACTCGGTTCTGTTGTCTGAGCGCACTTGACGAACCTTCAGGAGGGAATCCAATGTAGTTATTAATTCTTTGAATGACTCAATGTTTCTGATTTGGATTTCAGAAACATCACCAAGAGAATCTTGAGTAGTCATCTGTAAGTACATAGTAGTACAAGTCGCCTGCGATGCTTCTTGTACTGACTGGACCAAACAGATCCATGTGAAGAAGCTCAAGAGGAAGTTTGATGGAATGAACTTTCTTTTCCTTATGAGACTTCTTCGTCTATTTGCCCTTCTTTCATGCCACATAGAAATCCGGAAGTTGGAATTTTTGACGTTAACTCCTCTCACTAGATCCTTCTGGATCAGGTGATTCATCTTTCGTGGATTAATGTGTCCCATTCTCCTATGCCAGGAGATGGATTCCTTCTCAGTAGCTTTTGACAAGAAGCACTGAACTTTACTGGCTTGGGTTTCCCAGAGGCATCACACATCATAAATGTAACCCATTGGTCGTTCGAGGATGAGGGAAGCTCAGATGTCTCCTTGTTCACATTATCAGACAATGAGGCTGATTTCTCCTTCCATAAGCCAGATTTGTGTAAGGCCTGTTCGTGATAAACAGACGCCTGGCTAATGTGTTGAACTTTAGTTCACTATCTCTTTTAGGTGGCGTCACTGAGTTCCTCTTAAAGAGCTAGGTTTTTGTTTAGGAAGTTCAACTTTCCTCCTCGGTGTCTGATAGTCAGGACAATGAGACGCAATGTGTCCATACTCTCCACAACTGTAGCATGATTTGCTTTCGACTTTACGAATTAATTGTTTTTGTGGAGATGTATGTGACACCCGGGTGACCTTACTCTATTTGGGTTTCGAATCTGATTGTTTAGATGTTTTATCTGATTTTACAAAGTTAATTGCTTTAATATTTTTAACATCTTTTTCTTTTCTATTCTCTGGACTTTGACATGATGCACGTGATTGGTTAATATTGCTTGTCCTTTTAGGTTCAGATTTGACGTTTGTTGAACCAAACTTTATACTAACCTTTTCAAATTCTTTGTCTAGATTAATGCAAGGCATTTTACCTTTTGCCTTTGAAGTGGCCTCCTTTTGTTTAGAACCAGATTCATTTGATGAACATGCGAAATCTGGATCACTTACAAGAGAAGTGGACACCACGTGATCCTTGATTGGATTATCATTTATTGGTTTACATTTTGTGTTCATTGAGATCTCATGTGGTGGTGGAACCACTTTATAACCCAGTCCCTCCCCGTTGTTTCTCTCTCTCACTAAGTTTTGGACTATGTGTGAAGAACTAGTCCAACTATGCAGTTTTTGTTTTAGGGAATTAACTTCTACTTCTAAAACTGCCTTTTGTTTCTTAGTGTCTTCTAGGGAGTTAAGATAGTACCTGATGTCATTAGCTTGGTTAAATGCTACAACTTCTGTTTCCCTAAGCTGTTTTTTTTCAAAAGGTCTATCTTTTCTTTGTAACTATGCTCATTTTGTTTTAAAACTTCTGTTAGCTTCAATGCATAGTTCTAGGTCCTTTACTAAGTTATCGTTATGATCTAATAACCTAGCAAATTTTAAATCAATGCTTTCCCTAAATTTATTACAATCAGAACAAGCATGATTAGTAAAGAGTTGGTCAGTAGTACTTACCTGAGAGGGTTCTGATGAATCAGCCATCAATGAAGAATCCGGTGTTTCTGGAGCTGGTGATTCTGACGTTGTAGTAGTTTTCCCTTCTTCAGTCAGGTAGGTGACCACTGATGCAGTTTCTTCTGATGTTGACATCGCAAGTTCCACTGCAATATCTCCTTCACTGGCAGGGTCATCATCAATATCCTCCACACTAGCAATATTGGATTCTCCCGGTGAGACAAACCGGAAGTTCCAGTCCTGTCCTTCATCATCATGAGCAGTCAAGGATTTGGGATCCTTGCTTGATGAAGTAGGACTGCTAATGGGTTTCTCCTGACGACTTAAGGAGGAGAAAGGATTCCCGTTGCCAGTCTTCTTTGGCTTCACACACTCCCTTTTCAAGTGCCCTTTCTCACCCCAGTTGAAGCAGGTTACCTTGGATTTGTCGAAGCTGAAGGTAGTGTCCTTAGTAGCAATCAAATTTTGTTTGGTCTTTTTGACAAACTTCTTAGCTCTCCGGATTGCACAGGCTAAGGCCCACATCATGTCCATCCTCTCCAACTCTGTCTCATCCACCTACTCATAGTCCTCATCTGCTAGGTGGCAGTTCCTAATCTTTCCAGTAATTAGTCCATCATAGGAGTGGACTACTGCAGCTAAGAGATCCATGTGCTCTTTAGCTACCTCAACTGTCACATTGCCGAAGTTCTCTGTCTTCAGCTTTGCTGCATTTGCTTCAGGTGCAATGTATTAGGCACCAGACGACCCTGATGCTTCTGACCCTGAAGTAGAAGCTGGTGAGGGACCAGACAAGCTTGATACAAAAGCTGTCTGAAGAGGTGCTCCCGATGTCTTGGCTTAAGGAGTCGCATTGTACAGTGTTGGGTTCTGATCATGAGAAGCCTTTTGAGCTCTGTACTTCATTCGTAGTTCTTCCTCTCTCAGCTTCAGAATGAAGTCATTGATATCTAACTTTGTTAGCATACCATTCTGTCTGAGATTGGAGACGAATGAAACCCATTTCTCCGGCAGCCCGTCAACAAAGTTGGACACTTTGTCCTCCATTGACATCGATACTCCATGAGTGTGCATCTCACTCATCAAGTGGTAGAATCTATCAATCACATCATCTAGGCTTTCTTTTCCCATCGAGGAGAAGTTGTCAAACTCCTTCTTTAAAGCCTTAGCCTTTATGGCCTTCAATGATGCATTTCCATCATACCTTTTCTTCAATGCATCCCATAGCTTCTTTGCTTGTGTGTACTCTGAGAATTGATGGAAAATGTCCTTCGGAATAGACTGTGTGAGCAAAGCATAAACTTTCTTTTCTGCATTGTATTTCACCTTTTGTGCATTAGTCATGCCACCAAGTGTGAGTTTGACACCAATAGCTCCTACAGGCATGCTATACCCTGTCTCTATAGACTCCCATAGATTGGGATCTACTCCATTTAAGTAGATCTCGAAACGTTGCTTCCATTGTGGGTACTCGTTTAATGTGATTAGCTTTGGGGTTTATTATGATTCCCCACTTCATTCTCTAGTAGCAGTAAGTTCTGTATACGTGAGTCTCTCCCTGCTGTGAACGCTGAATATTGGTCTTCCATTGCAATTAACTTTAACCTTAGACCAAACTGTTTTATTAATTCGAATGAAGGTGCGATTGGGCTATTTGGGCGATTGAACTATGCGGATGTTTCAATTGTGCGACTGAACTAATGCGGATGACTCAGTTGGGTGAATGAACTAATGCGGATGAACAATGCGAATAGTCTACTCAATCGGTCGAATGGAAATGTGACTGAGTCCAATCGTGCGTATGGGGAATGCGAATGTGTTCAGTCGTGCGATTGAGTCAATCGTGCGACTGCAGCTGCTGGATTTTGAAAATTCGTAGGTTTAACGCATTTTGGCTGCAAAAACTCGAATTTTCACTAACCCTAATTGCCGTATGCCGGAAAAACTGAACTTTATGATGAGGAGACATCTAAGACACCGTTTGACACAAAAAGATTGCGTTTTTAGTGAAAAACACAATTTTTGTATCGAACACGATTGAATCACACGTAATCAGGATCCCAAGCTCTTATACCACTTTTTAGGATCGTGTATTAAACGAATTACTAACTGATTAACATGTATACCAAATCAAATAGTTCAGAATCCTATTTGATTGGCGATCCAATCAGTGAGAACGCACGTAGAAACAATTATGTATTGAATCTAAACGTTAAGAATCGATTGGGAATCAATCTACTGCGATCTATGAACTTGGAATAGGTTCTTAGAGGTCTCTAGATGGCTAGGGTACGTTTGGGTATCAAAATATTCGAAGTGTTACGTTTTTCCATGATTTAAGTGGTATTTATAGGTTAGGGTTTCTCAATCGTGCGACTGGACCATTTGCATGGTTCGGTCGTGCGATTGAGTAATGCGGTTGATCCATTCGCACGACTGAGTGTTCAATCGTGCAACTGAGTCAATCTCATGTTTCAATCATGCGACTGATCCAGTCTCCTAGTTTAGTCGTGTGACTGAGTCATTCGCAGAAGTTGTTCATGTGTATGGTCCATTAGCATGGCCCAATCACATGAGAACTTCACATGATTAAGTTTGAATATGTTTCATAGTCATTAATTGATTTAGATAGTATTCAAACAACCACAACCTATATAGTTAAGTCAAAGCATTATTACATACCAACTAATGAAATATTAAACATTAAGTACAACCGCATATTGTATTTCATTTAGTACCCATACAATTGCATATGTGTAAGACAATACAAAGATATTACATTAAGTTCAGAAACTAGGGACACTTTGTTGATACATATATGTACCTAGATCCTGATCTTAATGTAATATGTCTTGAATGTCTTACACTGATGTAATATTGGGTACTTAATTAAATGAGAATGTTTGGTTGTGATTTATAATGTTTAATATTTCATTAATGAGTTGCGTAACACATATTGACTAGATTATACAGGTTTGTGATTGTTTGAATTGATATACATAATGTTATAATAATGAATACATTCAAACTTGGTCAAGTGAAGTTCTCATGCATCCGAGCGGACCATGCACCCAAACAGTGGTCATGCGTCCGAATGGCCATGCGACTAAGTGTCCATGCGCCTAAATAGTCCATATGCCTGAACAACTTCATGTGACTGACTCAGTCGCATGATTGAACACTCGGTCATGCAAATGGATCAACCGCATGGCTCAAAAGCACGAATGAACCATGCTAATGGTTCAGTCGCCTGAATGAGCAACCCTAACATATAAATACCACTTAATTCGTGGAAAAACAATAGCATTGAATACACTTCGGGCAGACATACCCTAGCCGTCCAGAAGCCTCTAAGTTCGTACTCCAAGTTCATAGAACGCTGTAGATCGATTCTTAATCGATTCTTGACTTTAGATTCAATACATTACCGTGTCTACATGCGTTCTCACTGATTGGATCGCCAATCAATAGGATTCCACACTATTTGGGTTGGTTTAACACGTTAATCAGTTGGTGTTTCGTTCAAATACCAGATCCTAACAAGTGGTATCAGAGCCAGGTTCTTGATTATGTGTTGATTTAATAGTTTTGATACAAAAATTGTGTTTTTTCTTAAAAAAAACGCAATCTTTTTATGTCTAACGGAGTCTTAGACGTTTCCTGACCTTAAAGTTTAGTTTTCCCGTCATACGGTGATTAGGGTTGAGTTTTTATGGCCAAAACACGTTTAACCTACGAATTATCAAACTTCAGCAAGTTCAGTCGCACGATTGGCTCAATTGCATGACTGAGTTCATTCGCATTCTCCAACCACACGATTGGACTCATTTGTACCCTCATTCGTACGACTGAGAACCTTATTCAGACTGTTCAACCGCATTAGTTCATTCGGACGACCGACTCATCCGCATTTATTCAGTCGCACAATTGAACCATTCGTCTAGTTCAATCGCCTGAATAAGCCCAATCGCATACCTTCATTCGCATACATCAGAAGTTTGTTAAATAGTAAAGTTAAGTGAAATGGAGGACCAGTTTTCAGCATACACAGCAAGTAAGATACACGTATTCAAAATGTACTGCTGTTGGAGAATGAAGTGGGAATTCACAATAAACCCCCGAAGCTTATCATGTTAGGCGACTACCCACAAAGGAAGCAATGTTTTGAAATCTACTTAAATGGAGTAGATACAAATTTGTGGGAGGCAATAGAGTCGGGGTACAACATCCTAGTAGGAGCTGACGGAGTCAAAATTACACTAAGTGGCATGTCGGATGCACATAAAGTAAACACAACGCTGAGAGGAAAGTCTATGCTTTGCTCACTCAGTCTATTCCGAAGGACATCTTCCCTCAGTATTCAGAGTACACTCAAGCAAAGAAATTATGGGATGCGTTGGAGAAGAGGTATGACGGAAATGCCTCACTCAAGGCCATTAAGGCAAAAGCTTTGAAAAAGGAGTTCGACAACTTCTCTTCAATGGAAAGGAAGGCCTGGATGATGTGATCGACAAATTCTACCACTTGATGAGTGAGATGCACACTCATGGAGTATTACGTCGATGGAGGATAGGTATCCACTTTGCTGATGGACTACCAGAGAAATGGGCTTCCTTCATTCAAATCTCAGACAGAATGGGATGCTCTCGAAGTTAGATATAAATGACTTCATTCTAAAACTAAGGGAAGAGGAGCTTAGGATGAAGTACAGAGCCCAAAAGGCCAACTACGATCAGAATCCTGCACTCTACAATGCAACTCCTCAGGCCAAGACATCTGGAGCACCACTGCAGACTGCCTTCGTCTCAAGTGCAACAATTCCAGCACAACCGTCAACTTTAGGGTTCGAAACGTCAGGGTCGTCTGGCACCCAGTATATCATACCTGAAGCTAATGCAGCAAAACTGAAAACTGATGTGACTGTTGAGGTGGCCAAAGAACACATGGATCTCTTAGCTACAGTAGTCCACTCCTATGATGGACTAGTTGTTGGAAAGATAGGAAATTGTCACCTGGCAGATGAGGATTATGAACAGGTGGACGAAATGGAGTTGCAACGAGTGAAAATAATGTGGGCTTTGGCAAGTGCTGTCCGACGAGCTAAAACGTTTGTCAAAAAGACCGGACAGAACTTGGTTGCTACCAAAGATACAACCTTTGGCATCGACAAGTCAAAGGTAACTTGTTTCAACTATGGTGAGAAGGGACACTTCAAGCGGGAGTGTGTGAAGCCAAAGAAGACTGGGAATGGCAATCCCTTCTCGTCCTTTAATCTTCAGGACAAGGCCACATCTAGCAGTCCTACTTCATCAAGCAAGGACCCCAAAGCCTTGACTGCTAATGAGGATGAAGGACAGGACTAGAGCTTCCAGTTTGTCTCACCGGAGAGTCCAACATAGCTAGTGTGGAGGACATTGATGACGATTCTACCAGTGAGGGAGATATAGCAGTAGAGTTCGCGATGTCAAATTCTGAAGACACTGCACATGTGGTCAACCACCTGCCTGAAGAAGAAAAACCTGCATCAACATCAGAATCACCATAACCAGAGACAACAGATTCTGCTCTCATTGCTGATTCCTCTTCAACATCTCAGGTAAGTACTACTAACCAGTTGTTTAATAATCATGCTTTTTAGATTGCAATAAATTTAGAGAAAGTATAGATTTGAAATTGCGAGGTTTTTAGATCATAATGATAGCTTAGTAAAGGATCTAGAACTGTGCACTGAGGCAAATAGAGTATTAAAACAAAACGAGCACAATTACAAGGAAAAGATAGACCTATTGAATAAACAGCTTAGGGATACAGAGGTAGTTGCCTTTAACCAAGCAAATGACATTAGGTACTATCTGAACTCCCTAGAGGACACTAGAAGCAGAAAGCAGTTTTAGAAGTAGAAGTCAACTCCTTAAAACAAAAACTGCACAGTTGGACAAGCTCATCTCACATTGTCCAACACTTAGTGAGAGAGAGAAACAATGGGGAGGGATTGGGATACAAAGTGGTTCCACCACCACCTGAGACGTTGATGAACACCAAAAGTAAAAATTAACAATAACCCCGTCAAGGATCATGTGGTGTCCACTCCTCTTGTTAGTATCCAGATTCCTATGTAAATCCAATGAATCTGACACTAAACAAAAGGAGGCCACTTCAAAGGCAAAAGGAAATATGCCTTGTATTAATCTAGAAATTGAGTTTGAAAAGGTTAATTTAAAGTCAAAACTCAAAAAGACTATAAAACCTAATCAATCACGAGCATCATGTCAAAGTCGAGGTAAACAAGAAATAAAAGAGGTAAAACCAGGTAAAGCAATTAAGTTTGTAAAACTCGATCATACATCTAACAAAGAAGTGTCTCAATCTAAACAAAATAAGGTCAACCGTGTGACATCTACATCTCCCCAAAACATATAAACCGTAAAGTTGATAGCAGATCCTGCTATAATTGTGGAGAGTATGGTCACATAGCGTCCATGTCCTTATTATCAAACACCGAGGAGGAAAGTTGAACTCTCTGCATCTCTACACCTAGCTCTTTTAAGAGGAACTCAGTGACGCCTCCAAAAAGGGATAGTGAACCCAAAGTTCAATCCATCAGCCAGTCGTCTGTTTATCATAAACAGGCCTTACACAAAGCGGCCTATGGAAAGAAAAATCTGCCTTAGTGTCTGAAAATGAGAACAAACAAAAATCTAGGCTTCCCTCAACCTGGAATGATCAATGGGTTGAGTTTATGATGTGTGATGCCTCAAGGAAACCCAAGCCAGTGAAGGCTTGGGTTCCTAACATGAACTAATGTTTTTATTGAATGTGTTGGGTGTTCGCTATAGTGCTGAGACTAACACGTGGAGTGTAGATAACGGAGCATCCAGGCACATGACAGGGAACATAGCTCTCTTATCAAATGTCAAACAAATCAAAGGAGGGCATGTTTCATTTGCTGGAAACAAAGGCGGGTACATCACAGCCCAAGGGAAGTGAGAAATGAGAAAGTTAAGCTTGATAAGGTAAACTACGTCCAACAATTACAAAATAACTTACTTTAAGTTTCTCAAATATGTGATAAAGGTTTCAAAGTAGTCTTTGACAACAAGAAGTGCTAGGTTCTGAAGAAAGACAATATGATCCCTGAGGACCAAATCCTAATGTCAGCTTCAAGCTATAATGATCTTTATGTTTTGGATCTCTCAAAGGCCTGTACAACAGATCGTGAAGTCCAATGCTTCTTGTCCAAAGCTACAGAGAAGGACTCCATCTCCTGGCATAGGAGAATGGGACACATAAATCCGAGGAAAATGAATCACTTGATCCAGAATGATCTTGTGAGCGGAGTAAATGTCAAAAACTTCCAACTCCCAGATTTCTGTGTTGCATGTAAAAAGAGCAAACAGACAAAGAAGTCTCATAAGGAAAAGAAAGTTCATTCGATAGAACTTCCTCTTGAGCTCCTTCACATGGATTTGTTTGGTCTAGTCAGTACAAGAAGCATCGCAGGCGACTTGTATTGCTATGTATTTACTGATGACTACTCAAGATTCTCTTGGGTAATGTTTTTGAATTCCAAATAAAACATTTGAATCCTTCAAGGAATTGGTAACTACACTGGAATCCCTATACAAGCTGAAGGTGCGACATGTGCGCTCAGACAATAGAACCGAGTTCAAGAATAAGTGGATGGAGGCCTATTGCAAGGAAAAGGGAATTGTACATCAATTTACCTCTGCCTACACTCCTCAGATGAACAGGGTTACTGAACGGAAGAATCACAGCTTGATAGAGACGGCACAGACTATGCTTCCAGACTCAAAACTGCCTATTCAATTCTGGAATGAAGCAGTGGCAAATGCTTGTTATACACTTAATCGAGTTCTGGTAGTCAAACGCCATGGAAAAACATGCAACGAGTTATTACAACGATGTAAACCTAACTTAGAGTATCTCGAGCCGTTTGGCACTCCATGCACCCTGCTGAAGAAGACTCAGGAGGGGAAATTCAATGAGAAGGTTGATGAAGGGATCTTTCTAGGATACAACATACCGAACAAAAGAGTTTACAAAAACTCAACGGGTCAAGTATTGGTGTGGTGTAACATTGATGTTCAGAGATACATCACACCACCTGCTGGAAAAGGGTCTGCTTACTTCTTCGACTATGATGGACTCTTCAAGTCCTTCAACATACCTCTTTCTGCTTTAGAAGACGAGTTGGCAAATAAGATGATGTATGATGTCTTGACCACACCATCACAAGATTCAACACCATCCAGTTCACAAAGTCAATCATCTACCAACTCAAGGGGATCACTTGATGTGAGTGACTCTTCTTCTGATGAAGAAAATGTGGAAAATGATCAGAACAACCAGGATGTATAGGTTTCGCCTACCACAAGTCCACAAGCATCTGATAGTGATGCTTCCGAGCCTTTGGAACCTCAGACTCCTATTGCCTCAGATCCAGAACCAACTGTTCATAATCTTGATCTTGAGGTAGTTGTTCCAATATCTCTCGGCTCATGTCTAAATGTCTATCATCCTTTGGATAATGTTATAGGAGATGTGAGATCAAGGGTTCAAACTAGAAATCAGTTGTACTCAGCTGATTATGCCTCTGTGATGGAAAAGGGATACCTTCACGACGGTGCCTACCACTGCTTTATGTCACAGTTTGAGCCAAAGTATGTTAGTGAAGCACTGAATGAAGGCTTGGGTTAGTGCCATGCACAAAGAACTTCTTTAGTTTAAGAAGTTGGGTGTATGGACTCTAGTAGATAGACCTAAAGGTGCTAAGGTCATTGGCACCAAATGGGTCTTGAAATGCAAGAAAGATGATCAGGGAGTGATCATTAGAAACAAGGCTCGGCTTGTTGTTTAGGGTTTTCGACAAGTTGAGGGTATTGACTACAATGAAGTGTTTGCACCCGTGGCAAGGATGGAAGCCATCCGCATCTTCCTTGCCTATGCATCTTATATGAAAATCAAAGTTTATCAACTAGATGTGAAGAGTGCGTTCCTTCATGGTGAGATCTGAGAGACAGTGTACGTGAGTCAACCCGAGGGATTTGAGGATCCATATCATCGGGATAGAGTTTACAAACTCGACAAGGCGCTATATGGACTTCACCAAGCTCCAAGGGCCTGGTATGAGAAACTCGCGACTCATCTTGTCAAACACGGTTTTCACAGGGGAGTCATTGACTGTACATTGTTTATCAAAGAAAAGATGGAGAATTACTATTTGTACAAATCTATGTTGATGATATAATTTTTGGTTCTAAGAACGAAGAATTATGTAAAGAGTTCGAAGCAGTAATGAAGGCGAAATTTGAGATGAGTGCAATGGGAGAAATGAAATTCTTTCTTGATTTACAGGTGGATCAGACACCAAATCGTATTTTCCTACATCAGACCAAGTATGTAGGTGATATTCTCAGTCGGTTTGACATGGAGAATGCTTCTCCAACTGGAACTCCACTTGCTACAAACCATGATGTAGCACCCGACGAGAATGAGGATTTGGTAGATGCCACTATGTACCGAGGGATGATTGGATCTCTCATGTATCTTACTGCCTCTCGACCTGATATCATGTATGCTACATGTCTATGTTCACGATATCAGGCAAAGCCTAAAGTGAACCATCTGATTGGGGTCAAACGGATATTGGTTATCTGAAGGGTACACCCACACTTGGATTGTGGTATCCTCATGATGATGACTTTGAGCTTACAGCATATAGTGACTCGGATTACGGCGGCTGCAAGATGAACTACAAGTCTACATCAGCAGGGTGTCAGTTCTTTGGGAGAAGATTAGTAACCTGGTAGTGTAAGAAGCAGACCTTGGTTGCATTGTCAACCTATGAAGCCGAATACGTTGCTGCTGCAAGCTGCTGTTCTCAAATCATATGGATTCAACAGCAAATACGGGATTACGGTTTGAATTTCACTTCTACTCCTATCTTTGTTGATAACTCTGCTGCAATTGCAGTCACTAAAAACCCGGTCCAATATCCTAAGACCAAACACATCGGAATTAAATATCACTTTATACGTGATTGCTTTGAAAAGAACTTAATCGATGTTGTAAAAATAAATACATATTTTCAACGCGCTGACCTCTATACAAAGGCATTTGACAAACCACGTTTTTTATATTTGTTAGAGGTCAACGGGGTTAAAAAGAAAAGTGAGGTCATTCCTGAAGATGACCATGTATAGTCCGATGCGTCGTGTCTAGTTCCTTTTATTTTTTCATTTTTTTAGTTTTATTTTATTTTATTTTATTTGCTTAATTTTAAGTAGTTAATTACAATTAGCTTATTTCCTTTCTGATTAAAATCCAAAAATGCTAATCCGTGATGGTTTTATAATTTTAGGGGGAGAATAGGTTTAGGCAGTAATATACAAAAAAAACAAGGGAGAAGGAGAGCAAGCTGATAAAAAAAAGATCGTATGTGTGATACTGATCCATCTTTGGAATATGATAGTACACAGGAACAAACCATTTGGGACTTTAAAAATCAAAATTGAAAAAGATGCAAAGCTCAAGTATAAGTCTTTGTAGTCTGAGCAATATAAAAGGAAATATGATAGATAAGCTAGCTACTACTAAGGTAACACAAAGAAAGTAGACCTAGAGGTTGCTAGACCACAGATGATATGTTGGTAGATTCAACACAATAGATGACTAGACCTTTTTGGTGATCTCAAGATTAAACTAAAATGTTTGACTAGCTGTGGGTAACACCTTATCCCTGGTTAACACAATCAACAAGATTCCTATAAGGGGTGACGAGCAAAATAAACGCCATGAATGTGTGCTTAAGACCAAAGCATGAGCAAAAGCACATAAAAATGCAAATACAATCAAACTGGATTGAAATTGCTCAAACAAGAAGATAGGTTATGTGCCTCTCTGCTGTGCGGTGGCACTGACCTGAGGATAAGCATAACCTATATATTCTAGAATTCATCGTTGTTTGCCGCCTCTCTGCTGTGCGGCGGCACTGACCTGAGGCTTGGCTTCTCTTTGAAAGTTCTATGAATAGTTTCTTCTTGAAATACTACCCTGAGACCGCTCAAAAATCTCCTAAGGAATGTTGATTACCATATAAGTGTGGGATCCACAAATGCTTGTTGAAATAAACAAGCCTTAAACTATCACCAATCTGTGTTGAAAGTCTATGTATGGATTTAAGAGGACAAGTATACTGACAATCATTGTGGCTACAATTCTTGAAAGTTCAAATTAGTGTGGGGACCTAAGAGTACTAGCATGATTTCCTAGATTTGCTAACTGACTCCAGATGAAAAACAAGAATAGAGTATCAAAGCTTTTTAAATAACTTGTCCTGATTGATTTAAGTATCCTGTATGATTCTAAATTGAATTGGTCCATGTATAGTTTAAATGATTGAAGCAGCTCTCTCAAAAAAGTTATTCTTAGAACTACATCTTAGGAGTTAACCCTCACAAAAACACAAAAAACATGTCTTAGTTTTTAACTTTTTAGTATTATTTCTTTGATTTCTGTACAAAGTCAGTCTATTTCAATTTGTTCAGTATCGGACTATGTCATGGAAGTTGTTAAGGGACCTTATATCTAAAAGGTCAAGTCCGAGGTGACCACACATGCTCTTAAACAAAAAATGGGTCACGTCTGAGGTGACAAAATGTTTTAAAAGGATCACATCTGAGGTGATCAAAGGTCTTTCAAGATAAAATGATGATGCCTGAGATGATCAAATGCACATAACGTTTATTCAAAAGTTAAAAGGGTGTAAAATGGAAAATGGGCATAAAGTTAAAAACCATGAGTATGATTCATTCGCATGACTGGACCATGAGCATGGACCAGTCGTACGATTGAAGGATACGAATGTGCTCAATCGCATGGTTAACCCACATGTATGGGCCATACGAGTGATTGGACCATCTGTACGACTAAAATCACACGATTGGACACCTAAAAGGTGCGAATCTCATAGATGAAGGTGACCGAATGACACAGTGCACGACTAACCTCCAGTAGCACGACTGAAGGTGACTGACTGTGCCAGTCGCACAACTGATCTTCAGTCGCACGAACAACTTGTGCGACTGGACTCAGTTGCACGACTGAAGGAACCCTAGTATAAATAGAGGGCAGTCAGTCGCAGTCATTCATCACCCCCAAAATCGCCCTAATTCGCACGACACGTCGTTACTATGCCAAAATTTCGTTTGAGCCTATTATACCACTATTTCTTGTGTACTGAAGATTTCCACTGACTATACAGGTATAATGTGGTTCAATCCAATCATATTTCCTTCAATTGACTCCAAAATCGACAAGTTCGGCCTAAACCAAGAACAGAGACCTGTTTGACTAAATAACCTAATTAATCTAAGCAAACAATTGAAATTAATGTTAGTAGGTGTTAAGTATAATGATTACGAGTCCAATGAACCAAAACACGACGTCTAATCATAAGAGTTGGTCAAAACTTGAATTTGAATTAAACAACAGTCTGTCATGCGAATGGACAGGTTGATGAACTTCAGTCGCATGACTGAGTAGTGCGAATGGCTAAACCGCACGACTTGACCATGCGTATGAGTTCAGTCGCACGACTGATATACACGAATAAGTTTACATACGTATGAGCTTAGTCGCATGACAAAGCTTACGTGTGAGGTAATTCGCACGACTAGATCTCAGTCGCACTATTCATTCGCATGACTAGATCTCAGTTGCACAGTCTCATTCGCACGACAGAACATAAAGAAATTCAAGTCCAAGTGATTCAAGATATTATTCATCAACGGATACTAACATTTACCTTCATTGTGTAACAGATGGCGAGTCGGTGGACTATGAGCACTAAGCATAACATTTGTGCTCATCTGAATCTAACATCTAGAAATGCTTCAGACTTTTCTAGCATTATCACTTTTCTCAGGAGATCAAAGATCTTTCATGCCATATCTACTCCGTGTACACCGTATCACTTTATTCAGCAGGCCTTCTGGGAAGGCGCAGTTGTTGATAGATCCTCAGAGCCTTATCACATGAGGAGTTCTATATTTGGAGAGGCCATAGAGATCACTGAGGATGATCTTAGGATGGTGCTACAGTTTGGGGATGAGGCTGACTGCCCCACTCGATTACACCCCCTACTGTCCGAGGATGTTTCTTGCGAGCTAAGTACTCTGGGGAAATCAACGTAGGGGTGCTCAACAAGAGCAACATGTCCCCCCAGTTCAAGTACCTCACACATGTGCTCCTAAAGTGTATAGCGTCTCGAAAGGGATGATCTGAGGAGCTCTCAGATCAGATCCAGAACGCGTATGCAGCGTTGGTGTTGAACCACCCGTTCAGCTTCTCCAGGATGATCTTCACCTTCCTGGTAGAGAACATTGAGGGGAAAGGGAAGGAGGGCTTCTGCATGTACCCTCGATTCATGCAGATGATTATTAACCAGAAGCTCCCTTCCTTGCCAAAGGAGAAGGAGGATGCTATGATCCTTGAGGTGATGGACTGTTTTTATGCCCAAGACACATAGAACATTGATGTGGTTAGTATGTTATGATCCAAGTCGGGTCATACCCAATAACAAGCTTAGCAAACACCAAATAATATTTAATTGATGATATGATCATAAAATTAAATAAATACACCAATTTAGAAAATAGGTGTTTCATATGAGATTGAACAATTTATATTGATATTTTGTTTATAGATATTGTTTGTAATGTTATTTAAGTTACTTAAATAACATCAAATAATAAGGGAGTGTGTGTGAGTTATACAATTAAAAGGTTAATTATATGTATAACTCGTATTAGTGACTTGTTAATGTGTTTAATTTTGTTTCAAGTTTTGGGGGGAAAACCCAAAGTGAAATGGGTATTCGGCCGCCCCCTTTGGGGTTGGCCTCTTTTCTTTTCCTAGTTGTCTTGGAGGAAACACAAGAGACAAGTCATTCACTCCATTCTCTTCTCTCTCTTACATGCAAAAACCACAAGAAAGAAAAGGTTTCTCTCCTCTTGTTGAAGAGTCTCACGGCTGAAAGGTCTCCAGCAGCTCTTCTTTTGTTTTTTGGGTGTTCAAATCCTAGCAACAAGGTGTTTGTCATATAGCTTGGGGTATGCAAGCTTGAGAGGACCTCCTTTGGTGCCTTAGTCGTTTTCTTCGAGCACATCCTCTTCAATCTCTACTCTTTTGCTGCTGAAAAGGTAGTTTATGGCAGCCTCTTTATGGCTGTCCATAATGTTTCTTTTATGTTTACATAGCTAGTTTATTCACATATAAAAGGTCCTTTGTTATTGGGTTTGTTTGTAACTTTATAATATCAAGATGAAACCCGAAATTTTCAGTTCATTAACTATGTTATAAGCTTGTTTCCGCTGCGTTTTTTTACAAAGTTTAAATGGTTAAACTATGTATCTTGATCTAACAAACCCCAACATTGGCATCTAGAGCCGTTATGTGGACAGCTAGCTTGTTTGTTCTTGTAATATTTCATTTTATGGGACTTTGAAACCCCTTTTAGGGGCTGCTATATTCATGTATTATGAAACCCCAGACTTCCAAATTATATCCCACATGCTTGTGATTAAACTTTGAAAGATATGTATGTTGTATTCTTTATTTGTTTGGACAAGATAAAACCCGAAATTTCAGTTTATGTTGGCTGAAATTTCGTGGGTTTTAGGTGGGGTTTCATTGTTGGTTTGATGATATGATCATTGTTCATTATGGTGCATAACCTAGCCCTTGACCTTGTGTTATTTGGATGTTTGTAATGGTTGTATTTATTCATTCAATTGGGTTGTATAATCTTTTTGTGCTTGGTTTAAAGTGTAATTTATTTATTATTGGGCTGTAATAAATAGATTAGGTACTTTTTATTTTACTAGAAATCTTGTATTAGGATATAATATCTTGTAATATGAAGATGTACGCGTTAGAAGCACAAAGGAAAGACACAAGAAACATGGAGCATTTGGATGCGGTTTCAAGTGGGAGGTTCATGGAAGCCTTTTGTGTTGTGTTTTGTCCCTTAGGAATGTCCTATGGTCCACACTTGTGATGGCAACAATTGTGGCCACTTTAGATGCTATGGTTATGCACTAACTTTTGGTTGATTCATGGTTGTTTTAGTTATGAAATTGTGGTTGATTACTTATATATGATGTTGGCTTTACAATCCTTTCCATGATTATAACAAACTATCTAAATGGGCATAATCATTAAAAGGTAATAAAAGGTTATTAAAATTGTTTAATGATTTCAAAGATTAAAAGGGGTTTTAATCAATGTACCATAGGGTATCTTGTTTTGAAAACATTCCAATATGTATACATAATGTTTTCTAAACTTGTATTATAATATCTCTAAATTTTTCTAAAAAAATAAGATCAACACCGTCCTTTTACACAACACTTGAATCACTCGGGAACTCTTAGTGGGATAAAGGTCACCTAACCATTTGGAGGGAACTTGTGACTTGAGGTGAGAATGCCATATTCGTGGGATAAAGGTCACCTAACCGCTTATTTTGGCAAACTCACACGTGTGTGTAAGTAGGGTGTCTTGATTTGCAAACCATGTCAAATGGATCACCTACGATATGGTTTTCAAATGGTGTTGATGGGATTAACATCCAGACTTTACATATGATGTTTCAAGTCGATCCCATACCTCTAGAAGTTGCAAATGGTTGCAATCGTCAATCATTGACCACCTTATTAATTTAAATCGTGGGATAAAGGTCACCTAACCACTATTTAAATGTAATGTTGGATTCTAGATTTTAATATGAAAAAGACCTTAAAAGGTATTAATTATTAAAACCACAATATCAAAAATACTAAAATTGATCTTTGTTAAATTTTGTAGATGGCCACCAATAATTATGATAATCATGATAATTCATCCACGTCCGCCCAATCTTTACGAGCAATTCTCCAAAAGGAACGTCTAAATCATAAGAATTTTATCGATTGGTATCGAAACTTGAGAATCTTTCTCAAGCAAGAGAAACGATCATATGTTTTAGATGACCCTGTCCCCGATCAACCTAATGAGGATGATGAGAAGGCCTATAATGATTGGATAAAGTACACTGAGGACTCTGTCCAAGTGTCTTGCCTTATGTTGGCAAGCATGACTCCGGATCTCCAGAAGGAGTATGAGCATCACGGAGCTTATGACATGATAACCCAACTGAAGGAAACATTCTAATAGCAAGCGAGGATTGAGCGCTTCGAAACAGTTCGAGCGCTCCATGCATGTCGTATGGACGACAACCAATCAGTTTCATCTTATGTACTTAAGATGAAAAGTCACATTGACCGCTTCGAAAGGCTAAACTGCCCCGTCTCAAAGGAATTGGCCACGGATTTGATCCTCAATGGCCTTACCAAAAGGTTTGAGACGTTCGTGTTGAACTACAACATGAATGCTTGGGACAAAAGCATTGGTGAGCTTCACTCTATGCTCAAAACAGCTGAGGCGGCCATGGGTAAAAGGGTTTTATCCGTTCTCACCATCCATGAAGGTTGGAACAAGAAAAGGCCTCATCCCGCACACAAGGCAAGAGTTGCAAAGGGTAAGGGACCCGTAATGGGAAAAGGGAAAGGGGTGGAAAGGGTGCCACCCAAAGCGCAGGAGAAGAGGCAAAAGGTTGCTTCTAATGACCCATGCTTCAAGTGTGGGGAGATTGGACATTGGGCAAGAAATTGTCCTGTCCATCTCCAAGAGTTGAAAGCGAAGAGGGATGCCGGGCAGACCTCAGGTACTATATACATGATCCATATTCATTTAAACTTAATATGCTCTAACACATGGGTATTAGATACCGGATGTGGAACTCACATTTGCAGTTTGTTGCATGGGTTCAAAAGAAGTAGCAACTTCAACAAAGGGGATGTTAGCCTCTACATGGGCAATGGGGCTAAAGTTCAAGTTGAAGCCCGTGGTGACTACATCTTGAAACTTTCAAATGGTTTGAAAGTAATTTTGTACAGTGTTTTGTATGCTCCTAGTTTGACTAGGAACATTATTTTCGTAGCCCTATTAAAACATTTTGGATATGTATTATCATTTATTGGAAATGAAATCCATGTTACTTTGAATGACATGTTTTACTTTAAAGCCATTCCCATTAATGGTATCTATGAATTCGTTCGTGAAAATACATTGAATGATAGCTTATTGTACCAAACTAGTACCAAGAAACTCAAATCGGATTTGAGTAACACTTATCTTTGGCATTTCCGTCTTGGTCATATAAACAAGAAAAGAATACAAATACTACAAAAGAATGGTCTTTTAAAACTAAATGAATGTGATTCATTTGATGTATGTGAGTCTTGTTTACAAGGTAAAATGACCAAGGCACCTTTTAGTGGCAAAGCCGAAAGGGCAAAGGATTTATTAGGTATCATACATTCGGATGTATGTGGTCCTTTTAAACCTATGACAAGGTACAATGAAAGATACTTCATTACCTTTACTGACGACTATAGTTGATATGGGTGTGTGTACTTGTTAAGACACAAAGATGAAGCTTTTGAAATGTTCAAGATCTTTCAAAATGAAGTACAAAATCAACTCAATAAGTCAATTAAAATTCTCCGCACCGATAGAGGAGGTGAATACATGAATGATGCTTTTAGGGACCATCTCAGAAGTTGTGGGATTTCTCACAACTATCTCCACTGGGAACACCACAACATAATGGCGTGTCCAAGCGGAGAAATCGAACTCTATTGGATATGGTTCGATCTATGATGGCTAGAAGCTCATTACCTCTATCATTTTGGGGTTTTGCTCTGCTCTTTGCGGCCTGTATTTTGAATATGGCCCCAACCAAGAAAGTGGAAAGGACACCTTATGAAATATGGCATGGAAGGGTTCCATCATTTTCATATTTGAGGGTGTGGGGGTGTGAGGCTTATGTGAAGACTCCCACCTCAAACAAGTTAGAAAGCCGCTCCACTAAGTGTATCTTTATTGGATATCCAAGAGATTCTATGAGATATTATTTCTATGATCCAATACAAAATAAGGAGTTTGTTGCCAAAAAGGGTGAGTTCTTGGAAACCAAGTTCCGTATGGAAGGAACTGGTAGTAGAACTGTGGATCTTGAAGATGATCAAGAACCACAACCCAATACACGTTGGTTGACACTAGCACTCAACATGAGGATGTTGAAAGTGATCAAATAGTTGATCAATACATAGAAAACGTTCGCAGATCTGGTAGAACTAGTAATCCACCTGAAAGATATGGATTTTTCACTGATGGATGCTATGTGATAGATTCTGATGAACCAATCACATACCATGATGCGTTGTCCAATTCGGATTGTGCCAAATGGCTTGAAGCCATGAACGTTGAGATGCAATCCATGTATGACAATCAAGTATGGGACTTGGTTATACCACCTCTTAAATCCAAAGTAATTGGAAGTAAGTGGATTTTTAAAAAGAAAACCGATATGCATGGAAACTTGGATACTTATAAAGCAAGACTTGTAGCAAAGGGTTTCACTCAAACTCAGGGGTTGACTATGATCAAACTTTCTCACCTGTTGCGATGCTAAAGTCTATTAGGATATTGTTTGCCATAGCTGCTGCTCATTATGATTATGAGATTTGGAAAATGGATGTCAAAACGGCTTTCCTAAATGGATATCTTGAGGAAGATGTCTATATGGTTCAGCCTGAAGGTTTTGTTGATCCAAAACATCCTAGCAAAGTATGCAAGTTAAAAAAAAATCAATCTATGGATTGGAACAAGCATCGAGAAGTTGGAATCACCGTTTTGATGAAGAAGTAATTAAATTTGGATTCATCAAGAATGCTGCTCAAGCTTGTGTATATAAGAAAGCTAATGGGAGCATCATCACTTTCCTAGTATTGTATGTTGATGACATACTACTATTTGGAAATGACATTCCAACCTTGGAAGGTGTAAAAACCTGTCTTGGAACTTGTTTTTCCATCTGGTGAGGCCGCCTATATTCTGGGAATAAAGATCTATAGGGATAGATCAAGGCGGTTGATTGGTTTGAATCAAAGTGCATACATTGATAAGATCTTGAAAAGGTTCAAGATGGAGAACTCTAAGAAAGGTACGATACCTATTCAAACACGAACAATATGACTACGACTCAATGTCCAGCTCAAAGGATGAGCAAGATAAAATGAAGGCAATCCTGTATGCATGTGCTATTGGATCCATCATGTATGCAGTGATATGCACTCGCCGGACGTTTCATGCGCCTTAATGTTTGACCAAAAGAACCAATGAGCCTGATCAGAAAAACCTCTAAGTCCCACAGACATTGCAACTGCTGAAGAAGATCATAACAGCTGAAGACATCAGCTGATTACAAGGTCTGAAAGCAAAGACTGAAGACAAAGTCTGAAAGAAAAGTACTGAAGAACAAAGACTAAAGACCAAAGTGATCAGTAGTTGTCACAACAGCTGAAGTAATTAACTTCAGTAGTTGTCACAACAGCTGAAGTAATTAACTTCAGTAGTTGTGATGGTTTCCTTTTAGTACTTGTAATTTACTTTTTAGTAGTTATAGTTTCAGTAGTTGTAGTTTAGTAGTTTTATGTTTTTGTACTTAAGCATTCTCTGAGATGTAATCGGTCTTTGAGAACATTCTTAGTAGTTTGCATAGTTTCAGTAGTTTGAATAATTCTGTTAGATGTCACTAACAAGTGACATCAGCGGACGTCACATATCCTATATAAGGAATGTTGACCTAGTTGTAAAGTGTGACATTGAGCCACCACGAAAGCATATGAATGAAATATTCTTTTGTAGAATTCTCTCTTTCTATATCCGTGTACTGTTACATTGAATATCAATTGTGTTCTTGCGAATTGTCTAATTCATTGTTCAAATTCTGCTGCGATCTACTCTAAATTAATCAAACTTAGATCACTGATCCTAACAAATGGTATCAGAGCAGGTTAATCATTGATCGATCTAACAATTGGTCATTGAAACTGCTATTTCAATATCTAAGTTTGATTGAATTAGCATATTTGCAAGAATTGGTTATAGATCATTGAATTTCTGCTGCTTTTGGTTATTTGCTTTGAGTTTTCTCTTGGTTTATATTGGTTTGTTGTGTTTTGTTCTAAATCAGTTAAAACTTAATTGAATTTGGTTGAATCTGAGAATGACTACTCCTTCTAATAACCCTCACAATACCGATTCCTCAACCAAGCCTCCGATGCTGGTTAGGACTGAGTATAACATATGGCAACGAAGAATGCTTCATCACCTGTCTATTAACAGTTCAGGTTGTTGGAAATATGTGGTACATGGTCCACACAATCCTATGGTGAACAATCCGGAAACCAACCAAATGGTTCCGAAGAAGAAGGAACAATACTCAGATGAGGACCCAAAACTGTTTGAGATTGATGCTAAAGCGCATGGTATTCTGGCCTGGCTCTGCCTAATGAAATCTATTATGGGCTTATGCATCATGAAACTGCTCATGACCTCTGGAATGCATTGAAGGAACAATTTGGTGGAATAGATGAGGTCTTAGCAAACAATAGAGAAATCCTTGCCCAACAATATGAACATTCTCTCATAGGAAAGGTGAGTCACTGACTCAACAGTTTGAGCGTTTTTCTTGTTTGATCTCTGAGCTGAAAATTGTCAAACATGAATACACCAATAGTCAGATGAACAACAGATTCCTCAGATCACTGCCTGAGAGATGGGACACATATACCATTGTCCTACGCTCCAGTGCAAATCTGGATAGCCTATCTCTCACCCAACTCCATGGGAAACTGCTTACATTTGAAAGAGAGATAGAGCAGAAAAGGAAACTGGCATCATCAGGAAAGCTCACTGATGACTTTGTACCAGGAAACACTGCCTTGGTTGGTCATGAGTCAGAATATGCTACGTCAGTAAGCAATTATGATGAGTATATAGATTTCTCTTCAAACGGTTCAGATCATGCATTTGTTAGTGTTGATAGTCAGTCAGGCTGTAATAGTGACAATTTGTGTTTCATTATGGATGATTTAAAGGGTATTGCTGATGATGACTTAGAAGAGATGGATATTCTGAGCCAAATGGCCTTGATTAATATCAGATCTCAAAAGTTCTATAAGAGAACTGGTAGGAAATTTCCAGGACTCTTTGGCAAAACCAAAGTTGGTTTTGACAAGAGTAAGTTGAGGTGTCACAAATGCCACACCCTTGGGCACTTTGCAAGAGAGTGTAGATCAACTGGATCTAACTCCTCTACACCCTTTGTGACTTTTCCAAGCAATAGTTCAAAAAACAGAGGGCAACATCCTGCTAGTTCTGGTCATCATTCACAACCTATATCTCCTGCATATTTTGTCTCTCAGGGTCCAATGTCATATCCATATCCCTGCTATTTATGCCTCAGCCAAATCAAGTTCAAGTTCCTATTGCACAACAACCTCAAGCCTTACCTGAGCCTCTACCATCTCAATCATCTAAATCATAACCTTATCACAGCTTCTTCACCCCTGGTGTTGTTGACTGGAGCAGTTTACCAGATGATCTCTCTGGTAATGAGCAATTATTTGCTGGTGATGGTCAACATGGTGGTGAACATCCTTTTGGGAATCTAGCTCTCATGGCCCTGGAGTGTACTGAGAGTTCATGCTCCAATCACAGATAACCCAGGTATCCTCTGAGGCTAAGGCCAAGCTATGTTTTGAATCTTGCATAGCTGCATTTATCTCTATTAGAGAGGCAAATGTAGCTTTAATTAATCAAAATCTTGAGCTTGAGCAAACTATTTCTAAAAGAAAAGCTGAATATGAGTCTGTCCTTAAGAATAAAGATATGAGATTTATAAGCTTAAATGCCAATTAAATGATGAAAATGCTAAGCTAGAGGTCATTCTTGAGAACCACAGAGAACTCAAAGAAAAACTTGCAGTTACCCAAGTTGAGTGTGACCACTGGGTATCTTCCTGCAAGGGATTTGAATTGCTGCTCAGCAAGCAATTTGCTTCGAATGTGAAGTTTGGAATAGGTTACAACCATATTGCACCACCTACAGATTTTACTCCAAAATCAATAGCAAAACCTGAAGGTGAAAGTAATTTCCAAACCACATCATCATGTGCATCATCTTCAAGTGATCACCCAAAATCACAAGATGAAATCAGTGTTGATACCTCAGAAATCAATTGCTTGATGGGTCAACTACTGATAAGCACATGAAGCTGAGTACTTCAGATGTTGTCCCTCAAAGTATCTCAAGCACTGAAGGGAAAGACATAACATCTGAAAAGCATTTCAAATCATCTGAAATAAAAGGATTAACAACTGCTGATAGTGAACAGCTGAAGAACAAGTCTTCAGTTGTTACAGATCCTTCAGTACTTAACACAAGTACTGAAAGGGGGAAAGTACTGAAGAGCACACCTTCAGTAGTTTCCACATCAGCAGTTGATCAATTCAAGATGAAGAATAAGCCATGTGAAATATATGGTAAATTCAATCATCTTTCTGATGAATGTTGGTACAGAAAGGGTTCCAAACTCAACAGAGATAAGCTCATTAAAATCCAGATGGATGAAATGAAAAATGAGTTTGAGACCAAGTTTGTACCACAGTCATCCCAATGTGATAAACCCAAGCCTTCATCCAAATCCAAAAAGAAGGTTAGGGTTTCATAAAACAGCTAATAGTGCTCCTCATGATAAACCTCAGACTAAGTTTGTGAATTTCAAGGAGGAAATGGTAGGCCACAAGAACTCATCATACACAAGTACTGATATGTCACAAGAGCTGAAAGCTTTGGCTACAAATCAACACAACTTGTTATGATGGTTCAGCATTTGTTGGGGAGAGTTCACCAACTAGATGCACCAGTGATCAAACCACTGAAAAGGCATTCCAAGCACAAATCCAAGGAATCCATTTCAACACCATCTCCTTCTTCATCGGCTGTTAATAATAAGAAACAAGTTATGGTTAAATCTGTTGATGAAAACAGACCCAAAACCAAAAAGGTTTGGGTCTCAAAACCTAACTAGTTCTTCATGATAAATGCAGGGTTCTTCAGCATGCCAAAGGAGCATCTGGTATGTAGACAGTGGAGGATCTATGCATATGATTGGGAGCAGTTCTCTTCTTAATGACTACTCTCAAGGAAAGAAGGGATTTGTTTCATTTGGAAATGATGCCAAGGGTTACATCATCGGGAAAGGATATGTGTCTAATAGAGATATCAGATTTGTTGATGTTAACCATGTGGAGAATCTCAAGTATAATCTACTGAGTGTCAGTCAGATGTGTGATAAAGGGCATGTTGCACTTTTCATAAGCCAAAACTACAGGATTTTGTCTTCCCAAGTTCTGAGGCTGATTGACAAGGTATTGGATGATCATACTCTCCTGAAGGCCAACAGGATTGGAAGAGTATATGCCTTGGATTTGTCAAAGAAGATTGATTTGAAGGGACATCCTTGTCTGTTCTCCAAAGCCTCTCCTTAGGAATCTAAACTGTGGCATAGAAGGCTGGGTCATGTTAATCTCGAAAACATGAATCAGCTGATCCACAATAGTTTAGTGAGAGGTCTACCAATAAAGGAGTTCCACTGTGATGAAACCTGCACTGCTTGTTTAAAAGGAAAACAACACAAAGTCTCATTCCCTCCTATTGAAGAACCTAAGTCCACTGCCTGCTTGTAGTTACTGCACATGGATCTATTTGGTCCTGTGAGTGTGATGAGCATGGCAAAGAAGAAATACTGTCTGGTAATTGTGGATGATTACTCCAGATTTGTATGGACTTTCTTCTTGCATTCAAAGGTTGAGGTTGCTCAGATGATTATAAACTTTATGTTGTATGTTAAGAAGCAGTATTCCCTATCAGTCAAGTGTATAAGGAGTGATAATGGAACTGAATTCAGAAACCATACACTTGATGATTTTTATCTATCAAAAGGAATCAAGAGGCAGTTTAGCATCCCAAGGACTCCAGAACAAAATGGAGTAGTGGAAAGAAACAACAGGACCCTAATTGAAGCTGCAAGGTCTATGTTGGCTGACTCTGGTTTGCCATTGACCTTTTGGGCTGAAGCTGTTAACACAGCTTGCTATGTGCAGAATAGAGTGTTAGTAAATCAAAGGTTGATGAAGACTCCATATGAAGTTCTATATCCTTTGGCTCCTCTAATTTCATTCTTCAAAACCTTTGGGTGTCCTTGTTTCATTCTCCACACAAAGGATTAACTCCACAAATTTGATCCTAAGGTGGATGCAGGGTATTTTGTAGGTTATTCATCCACATGCAAGGCTTACAGGGTCTTCAACTGCAGAACAAAGATAGTTGAAGAAACCTTGCATGTGAAATTCAATGAATCTCCTAAGGATAAAATTCCACAAAACCCTGTGGAGTTGTTTGATCTGGACATACTGCAATATGTTACTTATCAACCTCCAGCTATTGCAGATCATGTGGATAAATCATCTTCTGCAGCAAGTCTTCCACCTGGTGGTACTGAAGATGATGATGATATCAGTACTCACCTTTTCAAGTTTAGTGACCAACTGCCTGAGTCTGCTAAACTTGATGTTCCTGTAGCTTCTATAGCTCCATCCACAAATGCTGATGAGATTTCTGACTCCTCTACATCATTTGACTTGCCATCTAATACTTGGTTTCAAGAATCTGGATCACCATCTGCTGCTGCTGAACCGGATACAAACACTTGCACTAATCTTATAGTATACCAAGAGCTGAAGAATCACCCCATGTCTCAAATCATTGGTGATATCAATGCTGGTGTCTCAACCAGAAGTCAATTGTCCAACTTTTGCTTCTATGCTCTCTTCATCAGTCAGCTAGAGCCAAAGAACTATCATGTTGCTTTGAGAGACAATGGATGGGTTGAAGCCATGTAGCTTGAGCTACTTCAGTTCAAAAAGCAGCAAGTGTGGGAACTGGTTCCTCTACCCCCAGGTAAGTGTGCAATAGGCACTAAATGGGTGTTTAGGAATAAAACTGATGAAAATGGGCTTATTGTAAGAACAAGGCTAGACTGGTTGTACAAGGATTTTCACAAGAAGAAGGTATTGATTATGATGAAACCTTTGCCCCTGTATCCAGACTAGAGGCAATTAGATTGTTCTTAGCCTATGCTGCATTCCACAATCTTAAAGTTTTTCAAACGGATGTCAAAAGTGCATTTTTATATGGTAAAATAAAAGAAGAGGTTTATGTGTGTCAACCACCAGGTTTTGAGGACAATAAACATCCTGATTGGGTTATCAACTTGATAAGGCTCTTTATGGGTTGAAGCAAGCTCCTAGAGCCTGGTATGAAACACTTTCAAATTTTCTTCTTAAAAATAATTTCACTAGAGGCTCCATAGATAAAACTTTGTTTATTAAGAAAGTGGATCAGCATAAGCTACTTGTTCAAATTTATGTTGATGATATTATTTTTGCATCCTTTGATCCCTAGTTGTGTGATGATTTTACAAGTTTAATGAAACAAAAGTTTGAAATGAGTGCAATGGGAGAATTACAGTTCTTTCTAGGCTTGCAAATCAAACAAAAGGCTGATGGAACCTTTATTCATCAATCAAATATACAAAAGAACTTTTGAATAAGTTTGATCAACAAAATTGTAAGCCCTGTTCTACTCCCATGTGCAACACCACACAACTGGATGCAGATTAGAAAGGTAAAGCTGTTGATGAAACACTTTACAGATGTATGATTGGGTCCCTAATGTACTTAACAGCTTCTAGACCAGATATCATGTTTGCAACTTGTGTTTGTGCTAGATTTCAGGCTGCTCCTAAAGAGTCTCATTTGATTGCAGTCAAGAGAATCTTTAGATATCAACAAGGTACACAATCTCTAGGTCTTTGGTATTCCACTGGACACTCATGCAAATTAGTTGCTTTTTCTGATAGTGATTATGCAAGGTGTAAGTTAACCAGAAAGTCAACTTCTAGTGGATGTCAATTCCTAGGCAACTATTTGATTTCTTGGCAGAGTAAGAAACAAACATCTGTTGCTACATCCACTGCTGAAGCAGAGTACATTGCTGCTGAAAGTTGTACATCTCAGGTACTCTAGCTTCAAAACCAACTATTGGATTATGGCATTACAGAGACTAAGACTCCATTATTAATGGATAGTGCTTCAACTTTGTGCATTGTCAAGAATCCAGTCCAGCACTCTAGGACTAAACATATAGAGATCAGACACCATTTTATTAGGGATTGTTTTGAAAAAGGTCTGATTGATCCAAAGTTTGTGCCTAGTGCTGATGAGCTTGCAGATATATTTACTAAGCCTCTGGATAGTTCAACTTTCCAAAACCTTGTGTTAAGGCTTGGTATGTGCAGCTAGAATAAGTGATAACTACTGATGATCTCAGTAAACAAGTACTGATGATCATTAGTAAACATGTCACAAATATGTACTAATTCTGTTAAAAGAAACTGATGCAGTTACAACTACTGATGCAGTTATAATTACTGATGTCAGTAAAAACAGATAAGTACTGATGTCCTATGAAATCACTAAAAACAGCTAAAAAGTCTGATGAGTAAGTGTTGAGGATAGTATGAAACAGCTGCAAAGCTAAGAATTGACGAAAACTACTGATGAGAGTTTTCTCTTCAGTCGTTTCCACAAACTGCTGTTTCATCCTAAAAAGCTGATGACAAAACCATGTCTTCAGTAGTTTCACAACTACTGATGACTAACACCAAGTCCTCAGTTGTTCACAACAGCTGATGACAAAACCATGTCTTCAGTAGTTTCACAACTACTGATGACTAAAACCAAGTCTTCAGTTGTTTTCAAACGTCTGTTGACTAAAACCAAGTCTTCAGTTGTTTTCAAATGTCTGATAGTTAAAACCAAGTCTTCAGTTGTTTTCATAACAACTGATGCCAACAGCAACACTTTCAGTCGTTTTCTTTTCAGCCTTTTCTTAACCTATAAATACCTGCACTTATAGCCAAACGTTTCATTAGCCGTTTTTCAAACATTTTCTCTCTCAACAATGGCGACCATGAAACTCAAACCCCGACAAAACTGTGTTGCCTACCTTTCGAAATCGGCTTTTTCGAACAAGTTTGACAATGCCATCGATCTTATGGTGGATTCCCAATACCGAACAACCTTTCTTCTGAATCCTACCATATACCCTGATTCCTTAACCCAAGTCTGGACCAACGTCTCTGTAATAACTGGTTGAATGATAGCCAACTCACTCTCCAGTCGTTGGTGAACCAGAAATAGGTGCTCATCACCCCCGACATCATTGCAATACCCTAATTTGCATGATGGCACCTATGTTAAAGAATACCCGAAAGGCATCACTGATATGTCTTTCATCAATAACGGGTATGAAGGCGACTTAAGTGCTACGACCATACTTAAAAAGCACTTCCATGATGCTGAACAACTTATCTTTCATATGGTGAATGTCTGCCTTGCATCAAAGACATCTTCTTAGGATCAGATGTCTTCCTGATGGCAACAGGTATTGTACTCTATCTTTGAACGCCAAAATCTAAATTTTTCTGAGATAGTGTTCATGGAACTAAACGATCTGGCTCAGAAACCTGGGGCAAATAGATTTTATCCCAGGTTTCTGATGGCCATAATTTTGAATCAATTAAAATATGATGGACTTGTTGGTCTTGGAGTCCCTGCTCCAGCTGTTTTAGCTGAGGTATACTCCAGACATAACTCAGACCCTACTTTAAAAGGGGCTGCCCGGATGCTAAAACCCAAGCAGAGGGAACCCACAACCTCCACTTCCAGATCCAACTCCCCACCAAACCCAAATCCAAAAAGCCCAAAAAGGCTACTCAGGGAGATGAGTCCCCTAAGGATGCCCCTGTACCACAAACACAGGAATACATACTGGTTATAACCCCCCAATTATGTCCAAGACTCAACCTGCTGAAGCCGCACATGTATCCTCTCAACCGAATCCTGTTGCAACCACAATTGGGGATCTCACATTTTTGGAACCTATCTAATTGAGAGGGTTACCATTGAAGAGCACCTCTCACCCCGGGTGCAATCTGCTTCGGACCAATCTCCACATGCAACCGCCCCTCAAAGCCCAACACTGATAGTTGCTAAAGTGCTGAGTCAGTTGCATTTCTCACCCCCTCCCCAGAAACCACTTACCACTAGGAATACCTCAACCATTGAGGGGGAGGACCAAAATGCTTCTGATAACCCACAGCACAAGGGTTACAATGTTCAATCTCCAAGTGTAGAAACGGAGGTTAGAACATCTGGTAAGGCTGCCACTTCTACTGATTCAGCAAATGATCAGGATGAAGTTGGTAGCATCCATAAGACCTTACCAGAGGCAACTGCCAATGAAGGACACAGTCCTGAGGCAGGAAGTCCCCAGTACCAAGAACAAGGGGCATATGCTTCTACTAATCTACACTCAGAGCATGTACATCCTGATTCAATCAGGAGGTCAGGTGATTTAGCACAGACTGATGATGACCTGGGCTTTTTCTATGATGTATTAGCCCATAATACCATCCTAGAGACTGAGGTGAGCAGACTCAAAGAGCTGCTAGCCACAATGTCTCGGGATCGAAGTCCATCTACCCCACAAACCCTACATATGGCACCTTCAATCGAAGGTTCACCAAAAACTGAGCCTACACACTTAACTGAGCCACCAGCCACTACTTTTGGCGCCACGTCTCAGGGACAGAACCCCTCTGAGCAGATGGTTGCTATCTTTCAAAACTCCTTTCCTCTCATCACTCCCATCATCACTGACATAGTGTATAAAGCCATTGATGAGAGGATCTCTTCAAATCTACAAACCCTCATTGATGATGTTGTTCACAAATCTCTTTCTGCCTTTCAAGCCCCTGATCCTAATGCAACCAAAAAGGGGGAGACTTCCAAGTCTAAGGCAGTGAAAGAAAAGAAAAGAAAAAGAGTTGATGATGAGAAAGAACCTGCAAAAGAGAAGGAGGTGGAGAAAGAACTGATCTCAGAACAACTAATCACACATAAAGAGAAGGAAGATCAACTAATCACATATAAAAGAAAGAAAAGTGCTGAGTCAAAAGCTGATGAAGATAAATCCTTAGAAGATCTTGTCAAAGATGCCGATGAAGCTCACAGCAGATCCATGGATAAAATTATAGATCAGCTCTTTCGACAAGGTCATGACACAGCCACACTAGACACTGAGATCAGAAGGCTGGAAATAGAAGAGATTTAAGCTAGATGGGCTGGTTATAGTGTGTTGGAAAGGGAAAGATTGGAGATAATGATCAGATTCATTACCAAATACCTTGGAAGATCATTGATAGAGATAAAGGCCTGGTCTAGAGATAGTATCTTGGAGATAACCAACAAAATCTGCTCTGCTGGAGGCTATAATAAAGGGTTGATCATCGAAGCACTGGATGAAACAGGTGCAGGGAAGAGAACTGAAATGGCAAAGCTTTCCAAAGCCAAACTCACCACCAAAATGCTAAGTCAGTCTTCTCACACTCCTACTCAAACACAACCCTTATCTCTAAAATCTCCCAAATCTATCCCTAAAACAAAGCCACCCACAACTCAACCCACAAAACCAATCCCTTTACCCTAAAAACCACCTCAAACCTTACCCAGTGATACACCCAGAAGGAGGAGAAGGGTGTTGAGGGTAGAAGAAGATGAAGAAGAGGATGATGATGAAGATTGTCTGCCAATCTCTGCTGTTCTCAACCTTAAAACACCTGAGCACAGAAGTCAACAAGTGATTACACCTGACTTGCAAATGCAGATGGTGAAGGTAAAGATTGAAGAAGCAGAACAACAGAAGCAGCACGATGAGCAGTTTCTCAAGATGGTTGACAAGGATTTCCCTCAGTCCTCATCCATTCAAGAAATAAAGAAACAGGCTCTGAGGTTGTACACTCTTAGACATACTTTTCAACATCAAAGAGAAAGAGTGCGGATCTGGCCAGACCCCAGGGTAAGTTCTAGAATTCATAAGAAGAATATACCAAGTAGATATCATGGCCATGTGAAGAAGACCTTGAATGCCGCAATTACGTTGGCCATGGTAGTCTCACCCTGGGAAATCATTGAAGAATTCAAGAGAGCTCACAACTCCAAGATAACCCCTCAATCTATTCTTGAGAAGAAAATGATCAAGAAGGGGTTGTTATACAAAAGACTTGAAGATCTTCGGAAGAGTGAACTCCAGTTGTTGCTTGAAGGCTCTCACCCTAATGAATTTGCTTACAGAGAGATAACAACTGTGGAGTTGAAAAATGGAAAGACAGTGAGACACCTGTCTGAGTATTATGGCCCAGAGTTCTTCTTCGAAGGAGAAGCAGAAGAACTCACTAAGGAGGAACAAGTTGTTCTCCTTGAGGCCTATGCTAGTGAGTCTTATATACACATTAATGGGAATTAGGTTTCATGGTTGGACAAGACTCTATGTCCAGTTTCCCCAAGACAGAGTTCCCTTCCATACTTAGCCAATCAAAAGATTAGAAACCTTTTCCCGGCCTATGCTTAACTGATTACCTCTGAAGCTGATCAAGAGGGTGTTTCTGCCAAGAATAAGTGGGATCATCAATAAGTTTAGAGGTTTTGGCTGCATTGGTTTAGGGGGAGTTTGTTGGACCAAAAGAACCAATGAGCCTGATCAGAAAAACCTCTAAGTCCCACAGATATTGCAACTGCTGAAGAAGATCACAACAGCTGAACACATCAGCTGATTACAAGGTCTGAAAGCAAAGACTGAAGACAAAGTCTGAAAGAAAAGTACTGAAGACAAAGTCTGAAAGTAAAGTACTGAAGACAAAGTCTGAAGCCATGAGATGAAGACAAAGTCTGAAAGTAAAGTACTAAAGAACAAAGACTGAAGACAAAGACTGAAGACCAAAGTGATCAGTAGTTGTCACAACAGCTGAAGTAATTAACTTTAGTAGTTGTCACAACAACTGAAGTAATTAACTTCAGTAGTTTTGATGGTTTCCTTTCAGTACTTGTAATTTACTTTTCAGTAGTTATAGTTTCAGTAGTTGTAGTTCAGTAGATTTATGTTTTTGTACTTAAGCATTCTCTGAGATGTAATCAGTAGTTGAGAACATTCTCAGTAGTTTGCATAGTTTCAGTAGTTTGAATAATTCTGTTAGATGTCACTATCAAGTGACATCAGCAGACGTCACATATCCTATATAAGGAATGTGACCTAGTTGTAAAGTATGACATTAAGCCACCACGAAAGCATATGAATGAAATATTGTTTTGCAGAATTCTCTCTTTCTATATTCGTGTATAGTTACATTGAATATCACTTGTGTTCTTGCGAATTGTCTAATTCATTGTTCAAATTCTGCTGCGATCTACTCTAAATTAATCAAACTTAGATCACTGATCCTAACACTTAAGCATGACAAGCTGGTACCAGCAAAATCCTGGAAGCAGTCATTGGATGGCTGTTAAGAACATACTTAAGTACCTAAGGAGGACTAAAGATATGTTTCTAATCTATGGATCTGGTGATGAGGAACTCATTGTAAAAGATTACATGGATGCGAGTTTCCAAACCGATCGTGATGATTCACGATCACAATTAGGATACATTTTCATTCTGAATGGAGGAGCTGTCTCTTGAAAGAGCTCTAAACAGGATGTGGTGGCTTTATCAGCTATAGAATCAGAATACATCGCCGCCTCATTGGCAGCTCAAGAAGCTGCATGGTTGAAGAAATTCATTGCCGATCTAGGGGTTGTCCCTTCCATTCAGGACCCCTAGAGATCTTTTGTGATAACGAGGGTGCGATTGCTCAAATAACCTCGTGCTCTTCAAACGACTAGGCACATTGAGCGGAGATTCAACTACATACAAGATGAAGTTGAGAAATGAAAGATATGTATACGCAAAGTTCACACATATCAAAATATTACGGATCCTCTTACGAAGCTCCTAGAAAAGGCAAAGCATGACGGTCATACCTGTGCCATGGGACTTCGATATTCTAGTGATTGGAATTGATCTGTGATTTCGTATTTGGATATTTGGAACTCCCTTATTACTTGAATAAAGTTATTTTGGTTATAATATTTCAATAAATATTCCAATTTAGCATGTTTAATCCATGGGTAAATTGTTTACTCTAAATGTCCGTAATCGTTCATACTTGTGGGAACAAATATTAGGGTAAGATTATTATGAGTTTGGATTGGTGGATATTCATAAGGAATGAATATAAAGCAATTGGATGCTGCCAAAGTTCATAGATATTTGTGGGATACAAATATTGGACTGACCCACATCTCAAATTTTACTAGATGGAATCTTCTAGATTGATCATAACTAAATTTGAGTAAAGGCGAATATCATTTGTTATCCTCAAACCTGAGACACATAATGGGTTTTGATATTCACCAAGTGTTATACCTTGAGCTTGTTCTTCACTGCCTTGAAATAATGGACAGTACGTAAGGCTATGTTTAGGCGTGACACAAAGTGTTTGTGAGAAACGTATGTATTCAAGATGGAATTTGTTCCTCTTATTCGTTGAGAGCAAGTTAAATCAACAAGGAATGATCATTCTATGTCCTTGGATTTAACATGATATCTGCAACAAAAGGATAAATGATTGATTCACCTAAATCATTTCAAGTTGGATACTTGAAGGGGATGATGTTATTGAATGGCTTTAAGTCATGCGTATTAAGGGTAGTAAACCATTGTTAGGCGGTACTAATTGCTTGCATCAATCTTCTATGAATCTTGTGCAAGTGGGAGATTGTTGAATTCTTTATCCCCAAGACACATAGAACATTGATGTGGTTTGTACGTTATGATCCAAGTCGGGTCATACCCAATAACAAGCTTAGCAAACACAAATAATATTTAATTGATGATATGATCATACAATTAAACAAATACACCAATTTAGAAAATAGGTGTTGCATATGAGATTGAACAATTTATATGGATATTTTGTTTATAGATATTGCTTATAATATTATTTAAGTTACTTAAATAACATCAAATAATAAGGTAGTGTGTGTGAGTTATACAATTAAAAGGTTAATTATATGTATAACTCATATTAGTGACTTGTTAATGTGTTTAATTTTGTTTTAAGTTTTGGGGGGAAAACCAAAGTGAAATGGGTATTCGGCCGCCCCCTTTGGGGTTGGCCTATTTTCTTTTACCTAGTTGTCTTGGAACAAACATAAGAGACAAGTCATTCACTCCATTCTCTTCTCTCTCTTACATGCAAAAACAACAAGAAAGAAAAGGTTTCTCTCCTCTTGTTGAAGAGTCTCACGGCTGAAAGGTCTCCGACAGCTCTTCTTTTGATTTTTCGGTGTTCAAATCCTAGAAACAAGATGTTTGTCATATAGCTTGGGGTATGCAAGCTTGAGAGGACCTCCTTTGGTGCCTTAGTCGTTTTCTTGGAGCACATCATCTTCAATCTCTACTCTTTTGCTGCTGAAAAGGTAGTTTATGGCAGCCTCTTTATGGTTGTCCATAATGTTTCTTCTATGTTTACATAGCTAGTTTTATTCACATATAAAGGTCCTTTGTTATTGGGTTTGTTTGTAACTTTATAATATCAAGATGAAACCTGAAATTTTCAGTTCATTAACTATGTTATAAAGCTTGTTTCCGCTGCGTTTTTACAAAGTTTAAATGGTTAAACTATGTATCTCGATCTAACAAACCCCAACATTGGCATCTAGAGCCGGTTATGTGGACAGCTAGCTTGTTTTGTTCTTGCAATATTTCGTTTTATGGGACTTTGAAACCCCTTTTAGGGGCTGCTATATTCATGTATTATGAAACCCCAAACTTTCAAAGTTATATCCCACATGCTTGTGATTAAACTTTTAAAGATATGTATGTTGTATTCTTTATTTGTTTGGACAAGATAAAACCCGAAATTTCAGTTTATGTTGGCTGAAATTTTGTGGGTTTTGGGTGGGGTTTCATTGTTGGTTTTGATGATATGATCATTGTTCATTATGGTGCATAACCTAGCCCTTGACCTTGTGTTATTTGGATGTTTGTAATGGTTGTTTTTGCTCATTCAATGGGTTGTATAATCTTTTTGTGCTTGGTTTAAAGTGTAATTTATTTATTATTGGGCTGTAATAAATAGATTAGGTACTTTTCATTTTACTAGAAATCTTGTATTAGGATATAATATCTTGTAATATGAAGATGTACGTGTTAGAAGCACAAAGGGAAGACACAAGAAACATGGAGCATTTGGATGCGGTTTCAAGTGGGAGGTTCATGGAAGCCTTTTGTGTTGTGTTTTGTCTCTTAGGAATATCCTGTGGTCCACACTTGTGATGGCAAACAATTGTGGCCACTTTAGATGCTATGGTTATGCACTAACTTTTGGTTGATTCATGGTTGTTTTGGTTATGAAATTGTGGTTGATTACTTATATATGATGTTGGCTTTACAATCCTTTCCATGATCATAACAAACTATCTAAATGGGCATTAATCATTAAAAGGTAATAAAAGGTTATTAAAATTGTTTAATGATTTGAAAGATTAAAAGGGGTTTTAATCAATGTACCATAGGGTATCTTGTTTTGAAAACATTCCAATATGTATACATAATGTTTTCTGAACTTGTATTATAATATCTCACACGTGTGTGTAAGTAGGGTGTCTTGATTTGCCATATTCGTGGGATAAAGGTGAGAATGCCATATTCGTGGGATAAAGGTCACCTAACCGCTTATTTTGGAAAACTCACACGTGTGTGTAAGTAGGGTGTCTTGATTTGCAAACCATGTCAAATGGATCACCTACGATATGGTTTTCAAATGGTGTTGATGGGATTAACATGCGGACTTTACATATGATGTTTCAAGTCGATCCCATACCTCTAGAAGTTGCAAATGGTTGCAATCGTCAATCATTGACCACCTTAATAATTTAAATCGTGGGATAAAGGTCACCTAACCACTATTAAATGTAATGTTGCATTCTAGATTTTAATATGAAAAAGACCTTAAAAGGTATTAATTATTAAAATAACAATATCAAAAATAGTAAAATTGATCTTTGTTAAATTTTGTAGATGGCCACCAATAATTATGATAATCATGATAATTCATCCACGTCGGCCCAATCTTTACGAGCAATTCTCCAAAAGGAACGTCTAAATCATAACAATTTTATTAATTGGTATCAAAACTTGAGAATCATTCTCAAGCAAGAGAAACGATCATATGTTTTAGACGACCCTGTCCCCGATCAACCTAGTGAGGATGATGAGGAGGCCTATAATGATTGGATAAAGTACACTGAGGACTCTGTCCAAGTGTCTTGCCTTATGTTGGCAAGCATGACTCCGGATCTCCAGAAGGAGTATGAGCATCACAGAGCTTATGACATGATAACCCAACTGAAGGTAACATTCCAATAGCAAGCGAGGGTTGAGCGCTTCGAAACGGTTCGAGCGCTCCATGCATGTCCTATGGACGACAACCAATCAGTTTCATCTTATGTACTTAGATGAAAAGTCACATTGACCGCCTCGAAAGGCTAAACTGCCCCGTCTCAAAGGAATTGGCCACGGATTTGATCCTCAATGGCCTTACCAAAAGGTTTGAGACGTTCGTGTTGAACTACAACATGAATGCTTGGGAAAAAAGCATTGGTGAGCTTAACTCTATGCTCAAAACAGCCGAGGCGGCCATGGGTAAAAGGGTTTTACCCGTTCTCACCATCCCTGAAGGTGGGAACAAGAAAAGGCCTCATCCCGCACCCAAGGCAAGAGTTGCAAAGGGTAAGGGACCCGTAATGGGAAAAGGGAAAGGGGTGGAAAGGGTGCCACCCAAAGCACAAGAGAAGAGGCAAAAGGTTGCTTCTAATGACCCATGCTTCAAGTGTGGGGAGATTGGAAATTGGGCAAGAAATTGTCCTGTCCATCTCCTAGAGTTGAAAGCGAAGAGGGATGCCGGGCAGACCTCAGGTACTATATACATGATCCATATTGATTTATACTTAATATCCTCTAACACATGGGTATTAGATACCTGATGTGGAACTCACATTTGCAATTTGTTGCAGGGGTTCAAAAGAAGTAGCAACTTTAACAAAGGGGATGGTAGCCTCTACATGGGCAATGGGGCTAAAGTTCAAGTTGAAGCCCGTGGTGACTACATCTTGAAACTTCCAAATGGTTTGGAAGTAAATTTGTACAATGTTTTGTATGCTCCTAGTTTAACTAGGAACATTATTTCCGTAGCCCTATTAAAACATTTTGGATATGTATTATCATTTATTGGAAATGAAATCCATGTTACTTTGAATGACATGTTTTACTTTAAAGCTATTCCCATTAATAGTATCTATGAATTCGTTCGTGAAAATACATTGAATGATAGCTTATTGTACCAAACTAGTACCAAGAAACTCAAATCGGATTTGAGTAACACTTATCTTTCGCATTGCCGTCTTGGTCATATAAACAAGAAAAGAATACAAATACTACAAAAGAATGGTCTTTTAAAACTAAATGAATGTGATTCATTTGATGTATGTGAGTCTTGTTTACAAGGCAAAATGACCAAGGCACCTTTTAGTGGCAAAGCCAAAAGGGCAAAGGATTTATTAGGTATCATACATTCGGATGTATGTGGTCCTTTTAAACCTATGACAAGGTACAATGAAAGATACTTCATTACCTTTACTGACGACTATAGTTGATATGGGTGTGTGTACTTGTTAAGACACAAAGATGAAGCTTTTGAAATGTTCAAGATCTTTCAAAATAAAGTACAAAATCAACTCAATAAGTCAATTAAAATTCTCCGCACCGATAGAGGAGGTGAATACCTGAATGATGCTTTTAGGGACCATCTTAGAAGTTGTGGGATTGTCTCACAACTATCTCCACCGAAAGGGCAAAGGATTTATTAGGTATCTTAGAAGTTGCGTGTCCAAGCAGAGAAATCAAACTCTATTGGATATGGTTCGATCTATGATGGCTAGAAGCTCATTACCTCTATCATTTTGGGGTTTTGCTCTGCTCTCTGCGGCCTGTATTTTGAATATGGCCCCAACCAAGAAAGTGGAAAGGACACCTTATGAAATATGGCATGGAAGGGTTCCATCATTTTCATATTTGAGGGTGTGGGGGTGTGAGGCTTATGTGAAGACTCCCACCTCGAACAAGTTAGAAAGCCGTTCCACTAAGTGTATCTTTATTGGATATCCAAGAGATTCTATGGGATATTATTTCTATGATCCAATACAACAAAAGGAGTTTGTTGACAAAAAGGGTGAGTTCTTCGAAACCAAGTTCCTTATGGAAGGAACTGGTAGTAGAACTGTGGATCTTGAAGATGATCAAGAACCGCAACCCGATACACGTTTGGTTGACACTAGCACTCAACATGAGGATGTTGAAAGTGATCAAATAGTTGATCAATACATAGAAAACGTTTGGAGATCTGGTAGAACTAGTAATCCACCTGAAAGGTATAGATTTTTCACTGATGGATGCTATGTGATAGATTCTGATGAACCAATAAAATACCATGATGCGTTGTCCAATTCGGATTGTGACAAATGGCTTGAAGCCATGAATGTTGAGATGCAATCCATGTATGACAATCAAGTATGGGACTTGGTTATACCACCTCTTAACTCCAAAGTAATTGGAAGTAAGTGGATTTTCAAAAAGAAAACCAATATGCATGGAAACTTGGATACTTATAAAACAAGACTTGTAACAAAGGGTTTCACTCAAACTCAAGGGGTTGACTATGATCAAACTTTCTCACCTGTTGCGATGCTAAAATCTATTAGGATATTGTTTGCCATAGCTGCTGCTCATTATGATTATGAGATTTGGAAAATGGATGTCAAAACGGCTTTCCTAAATGGACATCTTGAGGAAGATGTCTATATGGTTCAGCCTGAAGGTTTTGTTGATCCAAAACATCCTAACAAAGTATGCAAGTTAAAAAAAATCAATCTATGGATTGAAACAAGCATCGAGAAGTTGGAATCATTGTTTTGATGAAGAAGTAATTAAATTTGGATTCATCAAGAACGCTGATGAAGCTTGTGTATATAAGAAAGCTAGTGGGAGCATCATCACTTTCCTAGTATTGTATGTTGATGACATACTACTATTTGGAAATGACATTCCAACCTTGGAAGGTGTAAAAACCTGTCTTGGAAGTTGTTTCTCATTCAAGGATCTTGGTGAGGCCGCCTATATTCTTGGAATAAAGATCTATAGGGATAGATCTAGGCGGTTGATTGGTTGAATCAAAGTGCATACATTGATAAGATCTTGAAAAGGTTCAAGATGGAGAACTTTAAGAAAGGTACGGTACCTATTCAAAGAGGAACAATATTGACTACGACTCAATGTCCAAGCTCAAAGGATGAGCAAGATAAAATGAAGGCAATCCCGTACGCATGTGCTATTGGATCCATCATGTGTGCAGTGATATGCACTCGGCCGGACGTTTCATGCGCCTTAAGCATGACAAGCCGGTACCAGCAAAATCCTGGAAGCAGTCATTGGATGGCTGTTAAGAACATACTTAAGTACCTAAGGAGGACTAAAGATATGTTTCTAATCTATGGATCTGGTGATGAGGAACTCATTGTAAAAGGTTACACGGATGCGAGTTTCCAAACCGATCGTGATGATTCACGATCACAATCAGGACACATTTTCATTGTGAATAGAGGAGCTGTTTCTTGGAAGAGCTCTAAACAGGATGTGGTGGCTTTATCAACTACAGAATCAGAATACATCGCCGCCTCATTGGCAGCTCAAGAAGCTGCATGGTTGAAGAAATTCATTGCCGATCTAGGGGTTGTCCCTTCCATTCAGGACCCCCTAGAGATCTTTTGTGATAACGAGGGTGCGATTGCTCAAATCAAGGAACCTCGTGCTCATCAAAAGACTAGGCACATTGAGCGGAGATTCAACTACATACGAGATGAAGTTGAGAAAGGAAAGATATGTATACGCAAAGTTCACACAGATCAAAATAGTGCGGATCCTCTTACAAAGCTCCTAGAAAAGGCAAAGCATGAAGGTCATACCTGTGCCATGGGACTTTGATATTCTAGTGATTGGAATTGATCTGTGATTTCGTATTTGGATTTTTGGAACTCCCTTATTACTTGAATAAAGTTATTTTGGTTATAATATTTCAATAAATGTTCCAATTTAGCATGTTTAATCCATGGGTAAATTGTTTACTCTAAATGTCCGTAATCGTTCATACTTGTGGGAACAAATATGAGGGTAAGATTATTATGAATTTGGATTGGTGGATATTCATAAGGAATGAATATAGAGCAATTGGTTGCTGCCAAAGTTCATAGATATTTGTGGGACACAAATATTCGACTGACCCGCATCTCAAATTTTACTACATGGAATCTTCTAGATTGATCATAAGTAAATTTGAGTAAAGGCGAATATCATTTGGTCTCCTCAGACCTGAGATACATATTGGGTTTTGATATTCACCAAGTGTTATACCTTGAGCTTCTTCTTCACTGCCCTAAAATAATGGACAGTACGTAAGGCTATGTTCAGGCGTGACACGAAGTGTTTGTGAGAAACGTATGTATTCAAGATGGAATTTGTTCCTCTTATTCATTGAGAACAAGTTAAATCAACAAGAAATGATCATTCTTTGTCCTTGGATTTAACATGACATCTGTAACAAAAGGATAAATGATTGATTCACCTAAATCATTTCATTTTGGATACTTGAAGGGGATGATGTTATTGAATGGCTTTAAGTCATGCGTATTAAGGGTAGTAAACCGTTGTTAGGCGGTATTTACTGCTTGCATCAATCTTCTAAGAATCTTGTGCAAGTGGGAGATTGTTGAATTCTTTATGCCCAAGACACATAGAACATTGATGTGGTTAGTACGTTATGATCCAAGTCGGGTCATACCCAATAACAAGCTTTGCAAACACCAAATAATATTTAATTGATGATATGATCATACAATTAAATAAATACACCAATTTAGAAAATGGGTGTTGCATATGAGATTGAACAATTTATATGGATATTTTGTTTATAGATATTGTTTGTAATGTTATTTAAGTTACTTAAATAACATCAAATAACAAGGGAGTGTGTGTGAGTTATACAATTAAAAGGTTAATTATATGTATAACTCATATTAGTGACTTGTTTTAAATTTGTTTTAAGTTTTGGGGGGAAAACCCAAAGTGAAATGGGTATTCGGCCGCCCCCTTTGGGGTTGGCCTCTTTTCTTTTCCCTAGTTGTCTTGGAACAAACACAAGAGACTAGTCATTCACTCCATTCTCTTCTATCTCTTACATGCAAAAACCACAAGAAGGAAAAGGTTTCTCTCCTCTTGTTGATGAGTCTCACGGCTGAAAGGTCTCCAGCAGCTCTTCTTTTGTTTTTTGGGTGTTCAAATCCTAGCAAGAAGGTGTTTGTCATATAGCTTGGGGTATGCAAGCTTGAGAGGACCTCCTTTGGTGCCTTAGTTGTTTTCTTGGAGCACATCCTCTTCAATCTCTACTCTTTTGCTGCTGAAAATGCAGTTATGGCAGCCTCTTTATGGCTGTCCATAATGTTTCTTTTATGTTTACACAGCTAGTTTTATTCACATATAAAAGGTCCTTTGTTCTTGGGTTTGTTTGTAACTTTATAATATCAAGATGAAACCCGAAATTTTCAGTTCATTAACTATGTTATAAAGCTTGTTTCCACTGAGTTTTTACAAAGTTTAAATGGTTAAACTATGTATCTTGTTCTAACAAACCCCAACATGGACGACACTACTTTGGGTCATATGAGGGTCTACAGGGGGAAGCAGGTGAAGCCCCTTGTGAGGTGAGTGTTCGAGCATCTGGCGTAGGAGGGTTACGTGGCGCTGGCTAGGCGTAAATGGCGCAACGTTGACAATGACTCAGAGGCTGAGCAGCTACAGCTCCCGGAGGATGACTCCGATGACGTTGACAGTGGTGATGCTCGAGATGCAGGGCCCACTCAACCAAGGGCCCGCACTGCTGATACAACATCTCCAGCATGTACCCATAATGGAGCGGAGTCTGCTGGATTCCACTAAGATTTCATACCTGGTGAGGAGGAGTATTCAGATGAGGAGCCTCTGACTCGGACTGTGGGCAGTAAAATCGTTGCCACAAAACGAGGGCTCCGGGCGGTTGGTGAACGCCCTGGCAGGTCGGGAGAGGCTGACACTGATCCAACATATGCTCCGGATCAGCCAAGCCATGTTCTAGGGGGAGCATCCTCCTCGACAGGATCGAGGAAGAAAAGGATGGCTCAGCCCCACAGCATGAAGAAGAAGAAGAGACGACTCACCTTCATCACTACCACCACCACTACTAAACCTACCACCACCACTCCACCTACCACCTCAGCCACCACCACAGCTACCACCACTTCTACCACACCCTCTACCACCATTACCATACCACCCACCATCACTACCACACCTCCACCCTCCACTGCTACCACCATACCTCCACCTGTTATACCAATACCACCCCCAATCTACACCACTACCACCACCACCACCACTAGCCACCATGTTGTACCACCATCACACCCTTCCTACACATCAGGATCACCTCTGCCTCCCAGTGGGGTAGAGGAACAGCTCTCGGCACTCATTGTATGGTGCTAAGGCTGTTGGCTGCAGACGAAGAGAAGACTGATCAGTTACGACAGCTAGTAGACCTTACTGCTGCCCAAGCTCTGCAGATATCTCAACAGGCCTAGCTGATGGATGTTCAGCATGCAGAGATGTCCCAACTTTGGGAGCAACATGTCCAATCAGCAAAAAGGATTGAGGAGTTGGAGACCACTAACAAGACCATCATGCTGCGTCTCAAGGGATCCAAGGAAGAGCCCCTGAAGATCAAGGAAGGGGATGGAGATGATAGTGATGATGACAGTGATGATGAGGATGATGATGATGATGATGATACTGATGTTACTGGGGATGCTGGAAACGATGAGGTTGACGATGATGATGATGACTCACCTGCTGCGGGTGCCACACCTGCCAGTGAAAGGAGGACTAGAAGAGCACAAGATCAAGGTTCCTCCACATCCACCCCGTCAGTAGAAGAGCAGATGATCCAAGACAAGAGTAATGCTTAGATGTTTTTGTTATTTAACTCATATGTATTTGAATCATTTATCAAATTAATGTAATGATTGTTTATATTTAATGAAAATGATTCTGCCTTGATTATTAAATAATGATTGCTGTGTTAAATGTCTAAATCAAGCAGATCCAAACTTTCAAAGAGATGAATATAATATTGCTCCCCTCCAACAGGTCAAGACTCAACTCATGTTAATTCTTGATGTGCAGGGTATTGTCAGGAGATCGGCAATGGATACTCCTAAAGAAGGAGAAATCATTCACAATCTCACTAACGAGTAAATAGCCAAAATGTTCAAGCTGAATGCTGAAGAGATTGTGAAAGATGCCCCGACAGTGCATGTAGAGAGTGACGATGAGCTTCAGGATGTCGATGAGATCGAGATTGAAGATGTCACTGCACAACACTATCCAGAGTACACTGACAATGAGGGAAAGGTCATTCCCAATCTGGGAGACACTCTTGTCAGTGACACTTTTGAGACTCTGGATAAAATGGAGCAAGAGTCCAAAAAGGATAAGGAGAAGGCCCAAGCCACAGACACCGAAGTCAACATCAAAAAGGCTGAATGGGCAGCGTGTTTTGAAGAGATAAGAGCCCAACGAAGCGCTACAAAGTCAATTGTCTACACCAAGCTGTATAGGTCAAGAAACATCAAAAGGTGGCAGGCAGGATCATAGTGTGGGCATATTTTGAATACCTCAACGTTTACGCTATTAAACATGAGTAGGGAATTGAGTATTTCAGGTTTCCACATGATCTGAAGACTCTTCCAAGTTTTGAGCTTAACCAGTTAGCAAAGTTAAAATTGCTATACGCTGACCCTCATAAGATGTTAGGCTGGTTTGAAGCAGCTGTAAAGAGGGAGTACCACACCAGATGGGTCAACTTCAAACCTTAACAACCAACGAGGTACATCAGACGATCTGAGGTTGGCGCCATAACTAGCAAACCAAAAGTAGTGTTGAAGTGGAGTCCACCACGTTCAATGTCAAAAATCCCACTACGTGAGATGCCACAGGACTTTACTCCACACTTTCAAATGGTGGTACTACGATAGGAGAACGGGAGAGGCTGTGATAGTCTTGAACATAAATGGTACAATGGAAACCATAAGGGTGTTTGACCGAATGTGGCTCACCAACTTGTCAGCAAATGATGTTTATACATTATACAAGTGGCCACTGTTCTATGACTCATAAGATATTGTACAAGCTTTACAATTCCAGAAGGTGATACGACTCTATTTTGCTTTTGAGATAAATATAGGAGTCACCAGAGAAGCTAAGTACAAGAAGTTTGAGGAAATTATGAAAGATGTTAGACAATAGATAGATCTAGGTCCAAGGGGGAGTTTGTTGATACATATATGTACCTAGATCCTGATCTTAATGTAATATGTCTTGAATGTCTTACACTGATTTAATATTGGGTACTTAATGAAATGAGAATGTTTGGTTGTGATTTATAATGTTTAATATTTCATTAATGAGTTGCGTAACACATATTGACTAGATTATACAGGTTGTGATTGTTTGAATTGATATACATCATGTTATGATAATGATTACATGCAAACTTGGTTAAGTGAAGTTCTCATGCGTCCGACTGGACCATGCGCCCAAACAGTGGTCATGCGTCCGAATGGCCATGCGACTGAGTGTCCATGCGCATAAATAGTCCATACGCCTGAATAACTTCATGCGACTGACTCAGTCGCACGACTGAACACTCAGTCGTGCGAATGGTCAACCACATGGCTCAATCACACGAATGAACCATGCTAATGGTTCAGTCGCCCAAATGAGCAACCCTAACCTATAAATACCACTTAATTCGTGGAAAAATGATAGTATTGAATACACTTCGACTCCAGACGTACCCTAGCCGTCTAGAAGCCTCTAAGTTCGTACTCCAAGTTCATAGAACGCTATAGATTGATTCCTAATCGATTCTTGACGTTGCATTCAACACATTATTGTGTCTACGTGCGTTCACACTGATTGGATCGCCCATCAAATAGGATTCTGCACTATTTGGGTTGGTTTAACACGTTAATCAGTTGGTGTTTTGTTCAAACACCAAATCCTAACACACTTGTATCTATAGTTTCCCTTAGTTGTTTCCCTAAAAGTTTTATCTTTCTTTGAAACTGCACTCATTTTGTTTTAATATACGATTAGCTTCAGTGCAAAGTTGTAAATCATTTACTAAATTATCAATGTGTTCTAATAACCTAGCAAATTTCAGATCAATGATTTCTCTAAATTTGTCATATTCAATACAAGCATGTTTTTCAATTAATTGGTTTGTAGAACTTACCTGTGATGAATCAGATGAATCAGCCATCAACATAGAGTTAGACCCTTTGGTGACGGAGATTCTGACCTCGTTGCTCTGAGCTCTTCCTCAACCAAGTGATTTACCACATTCATAGCTTCTTTTGTAATTGACATCGCTTGCTCAGCTATGATCTCACCTTCACTAGCAGATCCATCGTCTAGTTTATCAACAAAGGCAATATTTGATTCTCTAGGAGAAACAAATCGGAAGGACTAGTTTTACCCTTCATCACCTTGACCAGTTAGAGCCTTTGTCTTTTTACTTGAAGAAGCAGTTCGAATCGTTTCTTTGTCTTGACGGTTGAAGTTAGGAAATGGGTATTCATTTCTAGTTTTCTTGGGCTTTACACATTCACGTTAAAGTGCCCCTTTTCAGCACAGTTGACACATGTGACTTTGTTTTGTCAAAACCAAACATCGTATCTTTAGTGGCTACTAGATTTTTCCCCGTCTTCTTGACAAACTTCTTAGCTTTTCTGACTGCACTCGCCAGTGCCCACGTGATGCCCATTCTTCTAGCTCATTCTCATCAACTTGCTCATAATCTTCATTTGCAAGATGATAATTTCCAATCTTACCTGCTACCAAACCATCATATGATTGTACAACGACCGCTAGAAGATCCATATGCTCCTTAGCAACTCCCACTATGACGTTACTGAGATTCTCAGTCTTCAACTTTGTAGTATTTGCCTCAGGGACTATATATTGGGTTCCAGATAAACCTGATGTTTTGGTTCCTGAAGCAGTGGTTTGGGAAGGAGCAGATGAACTAGACATGAATGTTGTTTGTAACACTGCTCCTGAAACAGGTGGAGTTGGAACTAAGTTGAAAATTGAAGGATTCTGCACATAGGATCCTTTCTTCGACTTGTACTTCATTCATAGATCTTCCTCCCTTAACTTTAATATGGAATCATTTATGTCTAACGTTGCAAGAATGTCGTTTTGTCTCAGATTAGATACAAATGGATCCCATTTATCTGGCAGACCATCAGCAAAGCTAGAAACTTTATCTTCCATGGATGTGGTCACACCATGAGTATGCAGCTCACTCATCAGATGATAGAATCTATCAATAATATCATCCAAGCTCTCATTCCCTATTGAAGAGAAATTATCAAAATCCTCGAGAGCTTTAGCCTTCAGTGCCTTCAAAGTTGCATTTCCATCATATCTTTTTAGCCTGCTTGTTTTCAGAGAACTGATGAAAGATGTCCTTCGTTATGGACTGAGTCAACAAGGCATAAACTTTCTTTTTAGCATTGAAAAGAATCTACTAAGCTTCACTCATTCCTCCCAAGGTTAACTTGACTCCATTAGCACTGACCGGTACCGTATAACCAGTCTCAATGGATATCCAAAGATTGGGATCAACTCCATTTAAATAGATCTCAAACCACTATTTCCACTATGGGTATTCATCTAACGTTAACAGATTTGGCGGTTTGTTATGATTTCCAATCTTATTCTCTAGAACTAGAAGGTTCTGGATGCGTGAGTCCTTTCCAGCAGTAAACTCAGCAAACTGATCTTCCATTGCTTTAAACTTGGTACTTTGAGAACATGTCAGTTTCACTCGTGCGAATGGAGTGTGAGTATGGATCAATCGTGTGAATGAATGATGCGAATAAATTCAATCGTGTGAATGAATGATGCGAATAAATTCAATCGTGCGATTAGATTCAGTCGTGTGTATGAACAAGGCGATTGGAATCACACGTCTGGAGTTTTTCAGTCGTGCGAATGAGGGATATGACTGAGTTCAGTCATGCGGATGGAGTATGCGAATGAGTTCAATCGTACGAATGAGCTAATCGTGCGACTGAAGGCTGCTGTTTTTGTAAAATCGAAGATTTTGATACTTTGACACAAAATACGATTTTCTTAGGAATCCTAATCTGCTGTATAATGAAAAATCAAAACTTTAACACCTGCAAACATCAAAAACACCTTTTGAAGCGAAGTGGTGACTCTTTTGATTAAAACGTAGTTTTTTTGACACCAAAACTAATCAAGTCAAACGCAAAATCATGAGCCAAAGCTCTGATACCACTTGTTAGGGGACCGTGTACGTACGGAGTACTAACAGATTCTACGTTATACCAGATCAAATAGTGTGGAATCCTATTTGAGTGGCGATGTAATTAGTGAGAATGATAACCCGATCGATATAAGAATAAACTAAACATTAAGAAAGAGTAGGGACCGATCAAGATCGAACTATGAACTTGGACAGGCTGTTTGGGACACTCTGGAAAACTAGGGTTTATGTGTATTCGAAGTATCTCTCAAAGTGTTATGTTTTTCCACGAATTAGGTGGTATTTATAGGTTAGTAGTTTCCATTCGTATGACTGAACCATTAGCATGGTTCAGTCGTGCGACTAAATCATGCGATTTATCCATACGCACAATTGAAGGTTCAGTCGTACGACTGAGTCAATCTTATGTCTCAATCATACGACTGATCCAGTCTCATGGTTCAGTCGTGTGACTGGTCCATAAGCATGATATATTCATGCGTATGGTCCATAAGTATGGTCCATTAGCATGAATAATCACCTGACTATATTGAACATACTACTTAACCATTATGGACTTAGAATTGTGTACAACAAACTCAGACCTATATAAGAAGTTCATACATATGAATCAAAGATAAATAAACATCAAAGCATATATCATATTTAATTACTTCGTCACATTACACACATGTAAGACATGAAAGACTTTTACATTTAAGCATATAAACTAGGAACATCATGTATCTACAAACCTTTTAACTATTTTAGACATGAGTTGAATAATAATGGTGATATGTCTTGTGAAACCAATTTTGTCACCAATGTCATGAAAGCATTCCAGAAATTTGTTTTGTATAGTTTAACTTATTTTAAAAAATTTCAGGATCTTGAATCATCCATGTTAACAATTTGAAGGGAGCCGTGAGAGATGGTGTCATGATAGAATCCAAAGACTGCTAAAAAGGGTCGAAAGATCCCATTTACAAGCAGATGAAGAAACACTGGCGGCAGTCGGACAACTCGAAAGATATAATAATTATTGAGTATTCGGTGGAAGCGTTTGTTCTCACCAAATAGACCTTCCGTTTATGAACTAACTCTTGAATTTTTAGCATATTTTAGATTTAGCATGAAAGACTATAACCCTTGGGATGATAATGTAGTTTCATTTAGAATTGGTGGTCGTTGGCATAAGACATTCATTGCCTTATTTGGTGTTTATCTTGGTAGCTACACATAACAGGAAAAGTGGTGTCATGTGGAGAGCATTTTGGGAAAAGAATGGAACCGGGGGTTTCAACTTGAGTAAACAAAAAGCAGCCAGATACGAGACCCACTACTGCGATAAATTCCTCGGTTACTTAGCCATTTCATAATAGCTTGTGGTCAAAGTGAGGGAGTTGTTAATTTGAGGGACTTGTTTGTTTTATATTGTATGGTTAATCAGTTTCCATGTAATATTGGGTATTTGTTTTGTAATCTTTTTGCCACGAATGCGATTGCAGGTGCTACAATACCCATGTTTGGAGGAAGTTGGATTCTGAACCTATATGAAAGTTATAGGTGTAACACTAAGGGAACTGAAGGAGTGATGCCAGGCTTCTGGACTTGAGCATTTGCACAAGTATGTACATGGTGCCAAACCTACCAAACGGGTAGCCAAGTTTCATGGATAAAAGGGACAAATCTGGGATCCGACTGATCTCCAGGAAATCATCCTAGACCTTGATATGCTTATACCGCAGGAAGGAGGCGGAGTCGGATCTTCAGTTCACGCACTAGAGAATTACACCCATATTAGACTTTTATGAATCAATCCAAACCACCGGCGACCATGCAAGGCATATTCAAGCCTTCAATCGAGTCGAAGATTTGCATTCCTAAGTCGATGACATGAGCAATGACTTCACGTACATTAGGAACCGAATGTATCATGAGGGGGGGGGGATATCCCACGATAAAGCCCTTGAAAACTGTATCATTTTCGGGGCCTGGGTACAGTTGTTTCATGCCAATCTATCTTTTAAATTTTGTTGTTTTATTTTTATTTTGTGTTTAGGACTTTAATGTTTTTCAATAATTCGGTGAAATTTCAGGTGATCCCGAGGAGTCTCTCAACTTATGGGCAACCAAACACAAGTTACATATTCATCGTTTTTAAGGGAGTTATCTCATTACCCTTTCTTGGTTTTAATATATTAATCACATTGAGAACAATGTGAATTTAATTGTGGGGATGAGAGTAATGCATTTGACTTTGCTAAAAAGTTCCAAATTTAAAAACTTTTATAAAAGATCACTTAACAATTAATTTTTGTCACAAGAAACCAAAAATTTACAACAATTTTTGATACCCCAAATTATAAATAAACATTTTCGGGAAGTAAATAAATAAATAAACGACATCCAAATAAAAATTGAAGATGTTTTTTGTGATATACTTAAAAGCAATAATCCAGTTAAAATATTTACTCATGTAAAATGAAACACTTTTACCCAATTCCATCCATATGTGAGTTTATTTTTAAGCCTTAAACAGCTTTTGCAATTGCAATTCTACTTTCATTATAGATTTAATAGATAGTGTCTTATGATATATGTGATTAGAACTTGCTTTGGGTATACATTTCAAGACCTTAATTAGTATTTGTTTGTTAGGATCAGTGATCTACGTTTGATTGATTAGAGAGTATAACAGCGGAATTCTAACAATGAATTAGCCAATTCACAAGAACAAAAAGATATTCAATGTAAGAACAAAAACGGTATAGATAGGGAGAATTCTGCAGATATATTTCATTCAATATTCGCTTTCGTGGTAACGGAATGTCACAATTACAATTAAGTCGACACCTCTTATATAAGAGACGTGACGTCTGCTGATGTCACTTGATAGTGACATCTAACAGAATTTATCACAAACTACTGATAGTTAACACAACTACTGAAGATGTCAAACAGCTGACATCTTCTTACAAAAATGCTAAGTTTTAACTATTATTACAACTACTGAAAAGAAACTACTGAAACAATAACAACTGAAGAACATACTCTTCAGTTGTTTTACAAATATTGAAACAAAGAAAACTACTGAAAGGTAAACCATCACAACTACTGAAGAAGACCTCTTCAGCTGTTGTGACAACGTCTGATACTTTGTCTTCAGCACTTGTGTCTTCAGACTTTGTCTTCAGCACTTGTGTCTTCAGACTTTGTCTTCAGCACTTGTGTCTTCAGACTTTGTCTTCAGCACTTGTGTCTTCAGACTTTGTCTTCAGCACTTGTGTCTTCAGACTTTGTCTTCAGCACTTGTGTCTTCAGACTTGTCTTCAGCACTTGTGTCTTCAGACTTTGTCTTCAGTACTTGTGTTCAGACTTTGTAATCAGCTGTTGTCTTCAGACTTTGTCTTCAGCACTTGTGTCTTCAGACTTTGTCTTCAGCACTTGTGTCTTCAGACTTTGTCTTCAGCATTTTGTTTCTTCAGACTTTGTCTTCAGTACTTGTGTTCAGACTTTGTAATCAGCTGTTGTCTTCAGCTGTTGTGGTCTTCGGTAGTTGTTGTGACGTCTGTGGGACTTAAAGGTTTTTCTGATCCGGCTCATTGGTTCTTTTGGTCCAACATTGTTTCATAAAAATGAGTTAGGCATTAGGAAACCTAAACCATACAAGCCCCAACTATTTTTACTTTATTTTCCTTACCCGAACGTCAACCCAATTTAGTGTAAGGCCTCACTCCCGAGATGCTCACAGCTGGTCAATCATCACACATAAAACATATATTTTGATTTAACTTAAATAAATACTGCAGCGGAATCATTCAAAAATGACATTTCATTTCATTATAAAAGGTTTTGCAAAATAATACATCGTTATCACATTACAAAATACATGTTGCATTACATCATAAAAGCATTATAAAAAATGGATGCCATCCAAAAGAGCCAAGTAGCCACCCCGTGCCATCCTCTGCAACTTTACCTGCCAACTGGAAAATGCATAAAAGTCAGCGTTGCTAGTGAGTTCAAGTTTTAAAATAAAACATACTTTACTTTCGTTTAAAACCGTCCTTTACAATCGCACGTGATCATGCACTATACATACACATAGATAATATTATTATTATCTTCATTATTTGTTCGTTCCATCCATTCATTCGTCATTAAATCTTTACTTTCATTCGGACCAATGCCATGTGCTTCACGCCACCGTCATGCATAAAGCGGGTACTGGGCCTGAGGTCTTTCATAAACCCCGAATATTATGCACGAAGCTGACTCCAGTACCTAGGGTAAGCGGCAATGATCCCATATATATGGTTAATCACAAGGATTGAACCCCAGTGTGCATCCTTCCGGGGTAATTAACCCACACATAGTTGAGCTAACACCCTTCATTGGGTGTAACCTCCATACATATGCTTAATCACATGGATCAAGCCCCAGTGTGCATCCTTCTGGGGTAGCTAACCCGCACACGGTTGAGCTAACACCTTTCATTGGGTGTGAACCTCCATACATATGCTTGCAAGCCTTTCTTACTTTCATTAATTCATTAATGCATGCATTCTTTCATTACGTTCGTCTTTTTATTATCTTCCACTTTACGTTACATAATACTTTTCGTTTATTCATTAACATTCAATGTAATGCCATGGGAAAAATAAACGTACACAACCGGAACATAAACATAAATATACAAAACATCGCCATACAAGGCACCATCTCACATGCATAACATACATGCAACTAACCATCATGCATAAGCATCATACATACATCATCATACTATGCCCACCACATCACCATTGACTTCAAAAAGTCAACTTACTATACCCCCGGGAACATCCCAAGTCAAAGCCTATATTTTCATTTTCCCCGAAAAGTCAGAAAATAATCTAAGTCTTTAGGTGCATGAACACTATGCAGGCGCATGAGCACTATGCAGGCGCATGACCTCTTAGTAGAGATGTACAAACTGATTTGGGGACCCAGACTAGTTCGGGTTCCAAACCGAAACCGGTTTGGTCAAACTCAGTCAAAACAGGTTTGGCCCCAAACTGGTTCGGGTTCAAACCGGTTTCAAGCCATAAAAACCCAAACCAATCGAACCGGTTTGGGTCGGTTTGGAACCGGTTCGGGCCCAAACCGGTTCGGCCCAAACCGTTTTTTTTAATTTGGATTTTTGTTATATTCAAATAAAATTTTAAACTTTTAATTAAAACATAAACATTTATAACATATATATAATTAAACAATTTATAACATTTTATAACATTTTATATAATTTATATAATTTAAAACAATTTATATAATTTAAATAATTTATAACATTTTATAACATATATAAATCAATTTATATTATTTAAACAATTTATAACATTTATAAACATTTAAAACATTTAAACAATTTAAACATGTAAAACCAGGTTTAAAACCGGTTTGATGTACCGGTTTGAAAACCGATTTAAAAACTGGGTTGTAACTGGTTTGAAAACCGGTTTGGTTTGAAACTGGTTTGTATTTTGGAAAGGGGAAACCGCTTAAGAACCGGCGGTTCGGGTCCGGTTTCAAACCGGTTTGGGCCTCAAACCGATTCCGGTTTTTTTGGCCGAACCAGTTCCCGAACTGGTTTTTTTGCACATCTCTACCTCTTAGGCGCATGAGGAACACTTAGACGCATGGGCCACTTTTATGCGCATCAGCACTATTGGGGCGCATGAGCAACACAGTCTATACTGGGCAAGTCTAGGTGCATGAGCACTATGCAGGCGCATGACCTATCTGGGCGGATGAACACTTAGTTAATTTTAGCCTATTTCTAGGCACATGAGTACTGTTCCGGTGCATGAGGTTTTGGATGCATGGGAACACTAGGCCGTTATTTCAGTTGGGTGCATGGGCTACTATTTGGGCGCATGGGCAGTCTATAACACACTTAACATCATAATTCAGTCCCCAAACATCACCTATCATGTTCTAAGCTTAAATCATACATTCTAAGCCTTAGAAACACAATCATAACAACATCAAACACATACATAGCCCAATATCAAACCCCACCCACAACATACACACGTACATACATACGGGTATAAAACCCAACTTTTATAAAAAGTTCACAAATGCATTTCTAGCCCCAAAATAGTTTAAAACAAGTAAAAAAGGGGTTCTAGAACTCATCTTTGTAGCTCTTTGGGTAAGCCTTCTTCAAACCCGTTTGCAAATTGAGTTCAAACACCTAGAAACCCACCAAAACACACATAACCAAACACATAATACATATAAGGATACAACCGAGGATAAAACTAGTTAAGAACACCATAAACACACAAATTCTTACCTTGAATTCACACTTTTCTTTTTGTTCTTCTTCAACCCGAGCTCTACTCTTTCTTTCTCTAGAATCCGATCTTCAAAAAGCTGAAATGGCATGCCATGGGCAGCCATGCTACTTTTGTACAAAAATAAATAAATTTTTGTACCTTTTGACACCTTTAGTCCCTCTACTTGGGCTTTATATCTTTTCTTTCTTTTCTTCTTTCTTTGGTTAAATAACCGGGCGTTACATTTAGCATCGTTGTGCTTAAACATTTTTATTTCTCAATCACCCAAATCACCAAGTCACTTTAACAAAAAGCCTTCAACAAAACCCGTTTTCATTAAAGACATGTTTTTGGCTTATATGAAAAAATTGGTCTTTTATCGGCAGACCTAAAAGAACTAAAATGCATTTTGTTGATTTTAATTTTCTTTGTTGCCATCACCACGAAAAACCGGGACTTTCCCCAGAAATCCACAAACAAATTTTCAACCTCACGTTTGACACAAGAAAGAAATGGCGAAAAAAGGAACAAGTTCCACCATTTTGTGGAATCTCAAAAGTGCTATAAAGAGGCGAGCAAAAAGATACGAAAGATGCCCGAACTATGGAAATTGATCCCATAATAGGAAATGCAAAACGAACCAAATCGAGTCTCAATACGAATACACAAAACTGATCCGATTGGGTGCTAGTCGACTTTATGCTGAATGATCCTTACGAAAGGAAAGTTTTTTGTATCTTTGGGTGAAAGATGAAGTACAGTTTTTGGAAGCAACGTACAGTCTTGACAATCTAACCTTAACGAGTCCGCGAGTTAGCATATGCCTTCTAACTTGAAGTATTGTATACGAAACCCTTTTATTGTTGTCCTTGTAGTTTATGTTAGAAAAATAAGCCAAGACCATCGTCTTTAGCATTTAGCCACTTTTTCCAAATATTCCATACCCGAGCCTGAGCCAAGTTACAACCCATCAAAGGCCTAATGATTTATGAAAGTAAATATCTAAAGTTGGTGGAGATTTGATCCCTTAACAAGCATATGATTTCACACGTATTCATACTAGGCATTTGAGTGCACTAGTCATACTTAATCTTAATTATGACTCCATATATTTAGCCGAGTATGAGTGCATCTTGTGAGAAGTATGAATTTTTACATGATAATAATCTTCACTAACTAATCATTGCTTTCTAGGAAATCATTTTACATATGCTTAAAATGTTTACATTTGGATGAAAAAAATATTTACTCGCGTACTTCCTCAAAAACATATTTATTATTTGATTTATTTGGTTTTTGGTGGAATTATCATTTTAAGAGATTTTGTTTGAGTACAAGCAAAGTTCAAGTGTGGGGATGTTTGATGTGCTCCAAATTATACATAAAAATTCTATGAAAAGCACATAAATTATTCCTTAATATCTCCCTTAAAATGATGAATATGTGCTTAAAAATGTTAAATTATGTTTTCAGGTGTTTAAAAGGGCAAGATGCACAAAAGAAGCATATTTTACAAGAAATTGAAGTAATCTGAGCTTTGGAGTCCAAGCATGGTTCGTGCCTCATTAAGCACGCCCCCATGCCTTGCCTGAAACACACCGCGTGCTAAATTGAGACCCCCCCTGTGTTTGGCCGTCTGACATGACAAAAAGTACTATCCCCTAAAGCAAGCACGGGGCCATGCTCCATGAGGCACGGGGCTGTGCCGCACCTCCAACACGTGGCCATGCCCTATCAAGCACGGGGCCGTGCCGACACACCCTGCACATACGAGCTGACCAACTTTCATAAGCATTTTACTAGTATGGGGTCATGCCTTTTAGGCACGGGACCATGCTAAAGCACTCCAAAACACCTATAAATAGAGGCCTAAGTTGACTATTTTGGCAAGCTTTGGTGGGAGAGTTACTTTGTATAATTTTCTAGGGAATTGAGTCTTCAGGACCATTGGAGGCTCGAGAGGTGCATACAACACTTGGAAGAAGCTCGGGATTGCCTAAATATCATCCATTATGGATCACTGGTTTGATTGTTCTATTTCACCGATGATTTCATATCTATCTTCTATGTTATTTGTTGTTATGTTCAAGCTCATTATGAGCTGAACTCTTATTATCATCCTAATTGTATGAACCTTATGTAATTTATGATGAACTAATGGTATGATATATATTATGTTGTAACAACGGCTATTTTTAGACAAGAAAGAAGAATAAGTGAAGAAAAAGAAGGAAAAGAAATAAAACCCAAGTCTAGGGGTAAAATGTGTCCAAAAGAACAAAATGTTTGAAAAGTGAGTGTAAAAGGCAGTATGGCCGCCCATAGTCACATACACCACTGATTTTCAGGTTTTAGAGAGAGAGAGAGTAGATGGGAGCAGCAAATTCTCAGCTTTGAAGGAAGAACTTGAAGGAATTCGAATTCAAGGTAAGAATTCATAATTTGATGATGTTCTTGACTGGTCATATCCTCGGGTTTATGCTTATGTGTGTTTGTATGTGTTTGGTATGTTTTTAGTGGGTTTCTAGGAGGTTGAATTCAATTTGCAAACGAGTTTGGAAGAAGCCACACCCAAAGCTGCAAAGGTGAGTTCCAGGACCCCTCATTTACTAGTTTTTAACTGATTTTGGGGGTAGAAATGCATGAATGTATGTTTATTAAACTGGGTTTTGGACCCGTATGCTTGAATGTGTGTATGATGATGTTATGATGTGATGTGTGACTATGTTCATGCTTGATGATGTATGATTGTGTTTCTAAGGCTTAGAGGGTAAGATTTAAGCTTAGAATATGATGAATGGTGCATGGAAATCGAATGTGATTTTAGACCCACTTGTTAAGTTTTTAAATCTGCCTAAGTGTTTGGAAGTAAATGCGGATGGAAAGGGTTAATGCGGATGAACATTAACCAATGGGTAAGTCAATGCGGATGAAGTCAAATGTGGATGAAGTCAATGCGGATGAACATTGACTAAGTGCATGAAATGCAGATGAGCATTTGACTAAGTCTAGGAAATGCGGATGATGTATGTCAATGTGGATGAGCATTTGACTAAGTCTGGGAAATGCGGATGAAGTCAATACGGATGAGTATTTGGCTAAGTCTGGGAAATGCAGATGAAGAATGTCAATGCGGATGAGCATTGACTAAGTCTGGAAATGCGGATGAAGTCAAATGCAAATGAGCATTTGACTAAGTCTGGGAAATGCGGATGAGTAAGTCCAATGCGGATGACAAATGCGGATGAAGTAAATCCAATGTGG